>CAJNSZ010000006.1:1253348-1263805 GCA_905329745.1 Rotaria sp. Silwood2 | reverse complement strand
CCCACCAATACGCCCACAACATCTAGAGGGAGTTGGGGGGGGGGGGGGGCGGCGGGGGGGGGGGGGGGGGGGGGGGGGGGGGGGGGGGGGCTTAAATATAAACTCCAATACGCTTGTGACCAGAAAAATTCATTAGCGCTGACGTAATTAGAAGAAACAAACGTTGGTCTAACATAAAAAAGTATGATCAATGAAAATAAACATATTCTAACATTTCCAGTTTAAAAGTTTACAACGAAGTGAATCAATGTTGCTTGTAGTACACATAAGGCAGAGATGTCCATGGCGGTGCAGCCGCTACCGCTGCCGCACCGCTACCGCCATGGCGGTAGCGGTGCGGCAGCGGTAGGTTTTTAAATAACCGAAGCGGTACCGGTGCGGCAGCGGTAGGTTTTTAAAAAGACCATAGCGGTAGCTGCGCGGCAGCGGCCACTTATTTTCTTTTACCGTCACGGTGCGGCGCGGCAGCGGTTGACGTTTTGAAAAAATTTGTTAATTTCTTCCTGTGATTATCTATAACAGTTTAGATTATAGTTCCATTATGATTCAAATTAGAATGGATTTTTTGCCTCAATCAAGAGATTTCAATTCTTCTTTCATCGTGTAAGAGAAAATACTAATGCCAGCATAGTATAATTATATGGTGATCTTATCTGAGAGCATGCTCATAAAGTTTCTAAAATACTTATTCTATAGTATTATGATTGTTATACCTATCAATTGGTCATATTTTCATGTAATATAATAATTTTTAGTGCGTGAGCATTTCTCACTAATGAACACTAACTTATTTTTAACTTTTGGTCAAGTGAATTGGCATCTTCGGAATTTCGTTTTTGAAATATCTTCCCCGAAAGCTTTTTCGATACCTGCTACATCTTTAAAAACCGAAAGAGTTTTTGGTTACAATGGGACTGTATTAAACAATAGACGATAGAAACTATTACGTGATCAAGTGAATAGTATGCCGATTATCAGAAGAACTCGAGAAATCTTAGGAAACACAAAATAAACTCATTCAACGTGCAAATGATTACTTTCTTGTAGAAGATTTCTATATGAAATTAATTTTTAAAAATATAAAATATACTAAATAGTTGAATCGATTCTCCAGCGTCTTTTTTGTAACAGATGAATGCCGTTTTTGTATCAATCACAGGCAAAATATTTTCTTGAAACTCATACATATCGAAGTAATAAGTCGTAGTATTCTAGATCATGATATCGCATTCTATTTCATTTTGCTCCTTTGGCACTATATAATCTCATACTGAGTCTAGGTTTCCATAATTTCTTGCTCTTTCTTCTGCGAAGTATCCTTTGTGCGAATGGAAAATGAATATGTTATTTGATCTGTACCATTTTTTTCTATATAATTAAAAATCTTATGATTTCAAACGGTTTTGATTATTCAATGTGTGCTTAGTACTCGGCTGAAGCTTTAATGAATTCGTAATTGTAAGCGGTTTCGTCATCTATCAATTGTATAATACATACGCATGTTTTTATATTAGAGAACAGCAGACAATGAACGCAAATATTTCCGAGTACTTTCTTAATTTCGCCGTAGCATTCTTTTATGCTTTCACAGATACAGAACCATATGACTTTCTACTCGTAATATCAGCAGCTACAAATCGGCACACTTAACTTTTTGATAAAGATGCTCCATAGAGAAAGTTAGAAAGTACTTTAAACAATCGCCCGCTCTTATAAAACGATCGTTAAAATGTCAAGTATTTTTTGTTTTTTGTCAAAAGAACATTTTAATCTAAGAATGAAGTGCACTGTGTTTTAGATGCTGGCGTTTCGCGAAAAACAAGTCCTATGATTCTATGTCTATCAAAGCATGGAATAATCCTAAGACGAAAATAAGCACTGTTAGAGTTAAAATAGCTTATAACCATTTCAACCGTTTCAACTTAATGGGTTGAATCGATTCATAACTGATTCAACCAGTTTTAATTCCAACAGTGAAAATAAGAAAGACCTGCGTTGTGTCTGAAAGACAGAACGTTCTAAAGACTATCCTATTCATAACGTCGCGGCAGCGGTAGATTTTTTTATTATGCGGAGCGGTGCGGCAGCGGCTCGGTGAAGTTCGATTTCAACGCGGTGCGGCAGCGGCGCGGTGACTTTCACTTTTCAAAGCATCGCGGCGCGACAGCGGTACAACACCAAATTCTAAAACGCATGACGGCACGGCAACGGTAGATTTTCAGCCGCGATGGACATCTCTGACATAAGGTAAAGGAATCTTTCAAGTACGAGCCAATCCACATTTATCAGTATAAAATCATAACAGTGATAAAATTATTATAGGGTTACATGTAATAAACTATTTATAGATACATCAAGTAGAATCGAATCAAGTATGTATTCAGCAACATCAGTTAACAAGCTCTGAAATATCATCATCATTCAGTCGCGTGGAAGTAAAGCTTCTGTTTCTGTTTGATGACAGAGAGATGTAACTGCGTTGACTGGGAAAATTTCTCTTTGATTCAAATCAAATTAGAATAATAATCTCAAGTACTATGGATTTCTTCAGAAAAAAGCTTTTCAAAATTTCCAAAAGTTCAACTGCTGCCGCGCCGATAAAAATAAATAAGCAGCCGCTGCCGCACCGCTACCGCTATAGTATTTTAAAAAATCTACGCGCCGCTGCCGCACCGCGCCTCCTTACTATAACAATTTTGCCGCTGCCGCGCCGCTCCCACTCCCGCTGCCGCGACGGCGGCAGCGGCAGTGCCGCCATAGACATCTATGGTTGTTTGGTTAAGATGACAGCTATTATCATCTTTCATCTTTCTATTTATATAAATTCTTCTTTCTGCTATTGTTATTAATAAGTTTATCAGGTCTGAACTGATATAGATGTCTTGCCTAAACATAATCTAAGTTTTACTCAGTGAGTATTTGTCAAAAGGTAATCAGAGATTGATGAAAAAATATCTGTAGAGTTGTAAAATGATCTTAATAAGTATCCTTTGAAGATAACTACTTGACTATGTAGCCTAACGAATCGAACACATGGCAAAGCTTTTGTAACAGATAAGGAGTCACCAGTTCCAATCTCCAATTATGTTGGTTTGTGACTGACCGAAGATGACTAGAATTGGAATTGCTCTTTAATAAATTGAAATCAAATTGTTAATAATGGAAATATGTGCGAAATTAATGATTCTACAACAATCCAACGTCATTTACACAGGCGCAGTTTCTTTTTCATTCTTTCCTTCTTATCTACGCGAGACCGTCGTTCTATCGACAACATTTGCTTACTCTAAAAGTAGACGAAACATTATCTTTCTCTCCCTCTTCTGTTGTTTGTGTTCTTCGATTCATTTTATCTGTTCATATCAATCATTACCATTTATCTTTTTCTTCGCATCTCCTCTTTTTTCTAAACTCTTTATGAATAGGATGGATTTCGTCGTAGACTTTCAGTAGGTTGAAAAGAGTAATTGTCCACTTTAGATGTGGTCCTCAATATTGTATAACCTGGTGATTTTATTGATTTAGTAGACTATGTTAGTTTTCGTCTGATTTTTTGTGAAGATCTTTCAAAATAGATGAAGTCTTTTCAATAGAAATGTGTAATACTAGCTTTTACTATTGCGATGATTTTGCTATGTTAGAATGTGTTCTCATTTTAACGATTTATTTTAGATTTGCTGTCGTGTCATCATAATTTATTGCACTTTATATAAGCTTGTCCACAACAGTATATGAAAATGCCGATACGTTTTGGTTCAATGTAAGCAATGAAGTATGCATTATCATCCATTCTTACGTACTGTTATTCTTCGCTTGCTTGCAGTTCTATTACACATCTCCTCTCGATAATTGTCAAAGATCAGTTTTCATGTTCCGAATGCCAAATGTGAAGCCAGTTAAAGTAAACTTATATTATCATATACCATATGAAGATTGTCGGTGCTCTGTTCTGTCAATCAAAATCTGTCTCACTGCTGAGTAGTTTAATTACTCTCGTATCGTACCAATAATTTTATTTGTATTAGAAGTTTATCTCATTCGAGAACTTGTTTCGTTCAATGAAAGTTATATATATATTCTTGTTAATGTTTACTGGATTGCTTCTATATTCGTTTTCTTCTGTATTTTAGTTATTACCTATCGAGGCAGCTATTATTATGATATAACTGCTAGAATCTATTCCTGCATAGCATTCTCATTATTTTTGTATTGTTCTACATCAAATACTGTTATATAATCAACAGTATCATAGTTAATGGTCAAAGATCTAAAAGAATCGATAACATTGTTTAATTTTGAGAACAAATCCTTCCATCTAATATAGATTACTCATCTGGAGGGGTCGGATCTTGATGTGACTTACCTATTCATTTGTATATGTTAATTATGTGTAGTATATGCATTACTTTTTGTAATGTTAATAAATTGACTTTACTCTCTTTGTTTCTGTTTCATTTACTATCGTTGTCAGCATAGGAAGATTGCAATTCCTTTGTAACTCATCATTTGTTATGCTGTGGTCCAAGTTTAGAAGATCTATTCTTAAGTGACAAAGAACTATTGCTACATTTCGACTCATTCTCAACCTTTCGAATGGCTTCGAATAAGCTTTTTTTCTTTAGTTGTCACTGTCGCTGGGTTAACTGTATTGAGTGCATATAAGACATAGAGTCAATAGATGAGAAATTGTCCTTTTAACAATGTAATTTCTGTTTTTTATAATGCGATAATTTTTCAATAAAACGGTACCACCAAATATAGAATATAAGATAGTGAAATTTTGTCTTCTTTTTCTTCTGAAATTTCAAAAATAAGTACAACTTGTATCATAAAACCAATATAAAACCATGATAATTATTCTTTTATAAATGCATGACACTGAATGATTAATAGTGAATCATTCTTATCAATGTCAATTGACTTTCTCGGAGAGACAAAAGTCAACTAAAAGAACGGAAGAAAGAAAATTGATGAATGTACATATTGGTAAAAACAGGTTAAATATGACTACCGACTGAACACTTAACAGAATCATCTCATATATCGAACAAATGTAATTTATTTGATTATTACGGAACTTCTTAAATTTTATAATCGTTATTACGTACAATAAAATATTGTATAGATAAAAGAGAATAATAATGGCGAATGCGTTCGATAACGAATTTTGATGAATCATAATAATATCATAGATTGCTAACTATCATTTATTTGATAGAGATTTTACTAGTAATGACAATTGAACAATTGTTGTCTCATGAATGTTGGTCGTTAAATACAACAAATCAATGAATGAAAAGAATTTTGAGAGAGACGAATTGATATAGATGTATAATTTGTTTTAAATGTTCTTTTATGTTTAATTTTGTATTGGATACCATGCTTTTCGACATCAATTGCACTCAAAACCCAACTACCTATTTAAAGGGTTAACAAAAGAAACCCACAGATAAAATACATCAGTTACTAGAAAATAATGAAGAAACAAAAAAATGTAATGTAGTATGATTATAATTTCTGTTAAAATTTGCTTGCGTAGATATATATAATTACTAATGATATGCAATGCATAAGTAAAATCAACATAATCGTTTTTATGAAAAATATAATAATTCGTTTGTTTGGTTTTTTTTGTGATGTATTCTTGAGGCTTTAGTTTTATTTCTGTAGCCTGATGATTTTGTAGTGAAATTCATAAAGAAACATCTATGTTGTAAAAAAAAGAATACAACTGGAATAATAGAGTATTGAAATCGATATCTTTTAATGATGAAACACGATATTTTGATGTATCTTACAATACAATACCTAATTTGTAGATTGAACATATGAATTAATATAAAAAGTATCTATGTTGATATGGGCATCCTCATTCTCAAGCTTATTTATTTTTTCAATAATTATTTGTCTTATTGTATTGTGTTTTGAGTTTTCTATCGTTTTGGATGTCTCATATACCACAAAAGAACTTTAATAGATTTTATAAAAATATATTACTACACAATAAGATTACGTGAAAAATTAAAAATATAAACATCGTGTACAACTAAACATAAATTTAACAATTGCTAATTTTATATTGCATATTTTTACAGACTGTAGACAGTAAAGTATGTCAACAAAAATAGTTGAAGCGTATCCTACTCGTATAACTGTTTCGAGAAGAGTAAGATATCAATGGGTAGATAGCTACAATAATCAGAAAATTATTTATTGTAGATAATATAACTTGGTTTCTTCCAAGTGAAATAGAAATTAAAAAAAAAGAAAAAAGTCCTTTTAGGATTTCCACGAGTGAAAAAAAATGTCTTCTTACATATAATTCGTTCTTCCAGGTATGACTCACAAAATATGTTACGAACAAGATATAAGGTTTTTTCCATAATATTCAAAAGGTAAAAAAAAGACTTGTTTGCCAGTAGATACTTTTATTATGAGTAATATGCGACCCATTATGAAATTTGAATTTTTATCAAATGAAATACTCATTGAATGTTCCGAATGTATCAATGCAACAGATGTTTTTTTTATTCATTTGAATTCCTCAATTATCGTTTTTACAAAATATTCGAAATATTCGATGTCTTATTTAAAGAATGGAAGAGTGCTAGAAAAGGCGCAAAAAAGAATGTTGTTATTATCTTTCTTCTTGTATAATAAAAGCGTGTGTGTTTTATTTTTCTTATAGAATAAAAAATAAACGTTCGTAGTTAAAGCTACTAATTGGATAAAAGCATTTTGTTGACCGATCGATTATCACATAATGTAACATGAACACCATAACGTCCATTCAATATTAATCCTTGTTGTGCAATATGAACCCACTGATTAAGTAATAACTTTTTCAAATTACGTGTTATATTTACCGAATTTTGCTTTAAAAAAAAGGAAAATAATTTTATTTAATAAATTAATTCATTTTCTTGTTTTTACTTACCGATTCATCATAACCATGTAAATAAAATGTTTGAACAAATGCTGATATTGTACAAAAATTTTTATCAATTTGTAATAATTCTGATGTATCAACAACAATTTCATCACCACAATCAATTAATTTAACTAATACTTTTGATCCATTTTCACGATGTCTAATTAAAAAGAAAATAACAAAGAAAGAAATGTCTTAGGAAATTTTCTTTTAAATTTACTTTATTATAACACGATAATATTTATCATGTTGTTCGATAACACATGGTGTACCATCCAAAATAACAGGTACAGTTAATGATTGATTATTAACAGAATTATTATAATATTGTTCAAGTTCTTTAGATAGAACTTCAAATTCATGTTGACGATTCTGAGAAAGACCATAAAATTCAGCTACACTACGAATTTTTGTTATTATATAATATCCATCATCTAAAGAGAGATATATTAATACAACCAATGAAAAGAAATAATCAATCTTACCAGGTGGTACAAGTGCCAATAGTCAATAATGAACCAATAGATGATCTGAAATAACATTAAATGAAGTCAAGATTAATTATTTAATTTTCTTAAATAAATATCACAGAATAATGTTTATAATTCGAACTTATTTTAATATTAAATCTGATGTATTTAAAAAGTATAATATCAACTTACAATGTACTCGAAGATTGTTGAGCAGTAGTATTTTGGAATCCCGTATTGAATGTGCGAGTTTGTAATTGTTGTACCATAGTATTTTGATTATTATAAAATTCAAGTTGTTGTGTAGGTCTATATTGTTGTTGTCGTTCTCTTGAAGGAGGTATTCCATATGAAAGAAATTGTGGTCGTACAAGTGATTGTTGTGGTGGTTGACCAGAACTAAAATTTGAACGTGGAGAATAGCCCATTGTTGCATGAGAAACCAAATTGTTATTAATAAGAAATGCACCGAGATCTCCTACTTCTAAAACAAAACAGAAGACAAGGAAATTTTATATGAATTCATTTGCTCGTCTTGGTTTTTTGTTTCAAATAGAATCTCGATCGAAGTCCTATGTTTCAATAAAATATATAAACATCGAAGATATAATAATACTTTTCTTTTCTTCACTGATTCATAGAAATTATTTAGAATAAAGAATCGATAAAAAAATACAGTTGAATAATCGAAAAGAATAGCAAACGAATGCGTAATTGTTATACGAACACTTTTACCCAGTGCTTCAAAATATTAAATGTAAATAAACAAACAAATTTGAGACTTTCAATCCATGCGACAGACATAGCTACAAATAGGAGTTGTTATTTTAATTATTAATTTATTATCTTGTTGTGATAACATGCAAGGATCTTAAAAACACTTTCGTAGGTTTTCTTAAGATATATTTTAATTTATAAAGTTCCACGAACTGAATAGATTTTTCTTCCTATAAGATTTTTCTATGAGATGTGATGTGTAGATTCTACAGTATATGAAAATAGCACCATTTATAAAATGAATGTCAATCGAAATTTAACTTTTCAAGAATCATTTTATCCTTTAAAGGAATCATCACTTACTAGGAATATCAATTTCAACATCATAACATATTTTATCTTGTTTTGAACATACTTTACAATTAACAGTATTAACCATAAGTCTAATAAATTTATCATGGACTTTATCATCTAATTTCCATATTGATTGTTCATTACCATTAATTGGACATACATTATATAAACGACATGGAATAGCAAATGCTGGTTTACTTAGAAATTCTTGTGGTAATTGACGAATATCATTTATTGTAATGCATTCTATGTGACCAATATCAAAAACATAAACACAGATGTTTGATAAATTATCTCGCACATCTTTTTCAAAAAAAACAACGGAGAATTAAAAAAAGGTTTCTTTTTCTATCATACCTAATATAACAGCACGATGCCATAAAGCACGACTATCTTGTACAGCAATTACTTGATATTTCACCGGTGATGATAATGTATGAAGATTTTGCATAGATTTTTGTAAATCGATTTGAAACTATTAAAAAAATATAAATATAATTTTATTTTAAAATAAAATTTTATTATTTACACTTGTATGAGAATCAAATTTTTCTTTAAGATAAACATAAAAACGAGTTGGACTTATATAATAAAGCATACAAATTTCATTTGGTCGAGTACAATCTAATATTTCCATCGAAATATCTTTAGAAAAAGAAAAAAAATACTAATAAATATGTCCATTTTAATAAACATACTTTGATAAACATGTTGATCATTTATTTGTACTACTGATCGTTCCATTTGATATCGTTCTATTTAATAGAAAAATAAATTTGAAAATCTAATAAAATTTAAAGTTTCATCATACCAAAATCTTTATTTACTGTTTTTGTTGATCCTTTTACTCTTATTTCAACTTCTGATATTTCTCTTATTTCATTATAATTGAGAAATCGTGCATAAAGATTTGATCTATTTAATTGTGCACGAAATTCATCAATAACATTTGATGGCCAACCATTTATTGGTTTAATTATATTTGATAATGTACAATGATGAGCCAGACGGTATGTTTGAAACATCCACTCCTAATAAGCAAAATAATTTTGCAAAACAGTATCATCAATTTTTCTCAACGATTAACCTGCAATCGCAGAAGAAATTGTACACGAATACGTTGTACATCACCATAATCTATTCGATAAATTGTTGCAAAACCATTTGAATCTAATTGACGAATTACACCACGATCCCAATCTTTATCATTTATTGTACATGCACAATAATCACCTACATGAAATGTTTCATTTAATTGTGCAGATGTTCTACCAATAAAACAAATTATATTTATTTAAGAAAAAATAAATATATTACATACGTTGATTCTTTCGAAAATGCTTCAGTAAATTGTGGAGCAAGATTAAATACTTTCTTGTACGACCATGATGTATATAAATAAAAATCTAGGAAGAAAAATTATGTTAATTAAACGAATATTTATTAAAGAAATAATAGCAAACCATTTAAATCATTAATATGACCAGCAAAAACTCGCGCCTCTGAACCAATAACAAAATTTGAAGAACGAGTAGCATTAACACTATTAATTGCCATCGCTATATAATAAAATGAACATAAACGGTAGCTGATTATTTAATCGAAAATATCTGTAACCAATTAAAGTTCAAAATAGTAAAAAAACATCAGTATGAAGAACAGAAAACAACCTATTACAAAATTATCCATTAAATCGTTTGTTTTCCTTTCTTATTCTTCTTATCGATCTATCTTTCTAATAAATAATTCAACAAATAAAATAGTAATATATTATTTACAGGAGTCGTTTCATTAATGGTTTTACCTAAGAAAAAAAAATCAAATAAACATTCAGAACAATATTTATATTTTTCCGAATACTTAAGAAACCATAAGTTTATATGCATAACTAAAAAAATTCCATTGTTAAATCTACTCTTCTCAGGGGCGTAACTTGGTCGTTAAGGTAGGAGGGGCGTAACCCCCCCCCCCCCCCCCCCACACGC
>CAJNSZ010000006.1:1226493-1252758 GCA_905329745.1 Rotaria sp. Silwood2 | reverse complement strand
TTGTCCTTTTTTTAAACTATCAAATATCACTGATTAATCTTTTTCATATTGATATATCATTTTTCTTAAGTTTTTTTTTCAAAAGATTTCCAATTGATATAAAAGAAAGCGATTAAGAAACAAGTCTTTCGTATAGTCAAATTTATTCGTGATGTTTTTAAATAGAAATGATATGACAAGATACTTTTAATATAATTATTACATAAAAGGCAGTATGCGAATAGTCTTCAATATCATTATTGTAAATAGGTTAAAATATGCAAAAGAAAAAGAAAATTTTATTCTAATAGATAAAAGTTTAATGAATGTTTTCAAGAAAATTTTAATTGTCTGATAGTTTTACTTGTAAATCAATCCTATAGCTTGTCTTTTTTCTTTCATAAATACAATAATATCACTGATTTTGTATTATATTTTCGTCTGTTTGCACTCGAAAAAGAAAATAAAAGACAATTATTGGAAAGAAATTATGATAACATACAATAAAATCATATTGGTATCAATTGAAAATTATCTAATAGGTTATTAATTTTACTCTATGCTTCTGAAATGTGTTTTATTATAACAGTTTTGCAAATCTCAAATAATTATAATTAATTTAGGAAAAATGAAAAAATATCAATGAAAACTATTCCAAATAAAATTTCTAATTGCATTAATTCAAATTTAAATTAGATTTTTTAACCTAAAAAAAATATTCCAATCTCAACTAGATTCCCAACTCGCCTGCCACATATGCAATATATCAATTGCAATCATTAAAAATAATCGTATAAATTAGGGCGGATCAGAATAGACACCAACTATCATTTATTTTTAATGTTGATTTAACAATATCTTATCAGTTGCATTAAATTTGAAAAGAAGAAGCGATAAAAGTCATAAGCAGTCGTAATAAGTTATGCAGAAACTTTAATTCTCATAGTTGCTCTTTTAATTATATTGAAGCTCATTTTTGTCAAAGAAACAGACACACAGTAAGTACATTTGAGATCCTACTACAAGAGACCATAAAACTTTATCTTTCATGGAGTAGCATGGTAAAATCCAAAGAACTGGTGAGAAAAATACTAACGAATCCAAAACATGAATTACTAAACAGAACAGCTAATTCTTAATTCTTCAAGAACAAACTTTTTCTTCACAGACAATTAGTTGTGAAATCACTCTTTTTATTGCTAAAGCTCAGCAGCACTGCATAAAAATCGCATGATAAGGAAAGATTTGTTTCGTTTATTAAATATTACAAACTTCAGATTCTACTCAAGTATCTTTGAATTCAATATGTTCTGATTGCAATCATTCTAATTGATCTCACCATTCACTGTTATATAAATCACAGGTCTACACTCACTAGTTATACCACTTCGATAGAACTCATGCTATTTCGTTTAGTTGTATAAGGAATATTGACTGTAAATTTAAAAAAAAAGAAAATTGAAAGTGATAAAATTTTATTAAAAGTAACAAAATTCTCAGATTTGATTTTTTCACTCCCATTGAAGTATCCCTAAATTGAAATAGCAGGATTTTTGCTCCAGTTTCAAAATAGAATATTCTCAACGACTTTGAATGGTAATAATGTGAAACCATTTCATCGCGCTTCGTTATTGTACATTTTCTACTTTTTAGGTTGCCTTTTTATCATTCTTTCTCTGTTCTGTCTGTGTAGATTCAGATAATAAATCATTCTTCTAACTCACTATCATTCTCATTCTCATTTTTTTCTATCATTTATTATTCAATCTGCTTACTGCCTTCTTTTTTTCATCTGAGCTTATTTCGTATATTTTATTCTATCTTTTACCATCGTGTGGTTTGAAAATACTCATTCTGCTAACCATAAATTTTGAGAAAATGGCCACCATTCTTCATTTTCGTTACTATTGTTAATGTTATGAAATTATTATCATCATTTCGGTAATTTGCCATACTTTTATTTTCGTTTACATATGCGTTTCTTTTGTTTTATCAAAAGTCAGTTGAATTGATAGGCAAGCGAGTAATACATTTTCATGATTGTTTATAAGATTTCTCACTCTCGTGACGAAGTATAAGAATATGTGATATTGCTTATTGAAATTAAAGTATAAGAATATAATAAACTCTATTAGCGTGTAAGTTTTATTGAATAGTATGACTATTTTGATAGACTGATTTAATGTCGAAAACAAACTTAAAAGATCAATTTCAACTTCTGCTATATAAAAACCTGTGTTGTACATAGTCAGAATTACTTGCTACTGACGTGATGAACAGTTTCACTAAAGCTTTTTTACTTTTTCTGGCTGTAAATTTATTTGAGAGAAAAATTACATCCTCTGACTTCACTACTAAGTGGTTCTAACAAAATTAAGACAGAACATAGATAGTGAAAAGTTAAAAAATGAAGTACGTGATAATCGTTCGTTTTTTATATAAACGTGATGATACAACTAAAACAAGAAATTATATCATATTTTATTTGAAAGAAACGCCATCACAAATCCTCAGACCCATGAATAACTATTTACAGAATTGAGATACAGATTAACCAGAGAGTAGTTATGTTATATGATCATTGATTAATTGTTTGAGCATTATGTAAATATATATTAGTGATGTTTTAGATCCATACGAATCAGTAAAAGAAAAAAAAATATTCAAAAGATAAGCAGAGTATGAAGCTGTACACGAGGGAGTCAAAAAATTTTCTTTTTAGAATAGATCTACATTTTGAATATTATAGTGTCTATTTTGATTGAATCATCTTATTAGCAAATTTTCGATATAGTATAACTGACAAACTACTATTTCAATCAAAAAGCAAGTAATCTTTTGTTTCAATTAAATACACTATCTTTTATGTCTTTGAAGACTTCGATTCTCGCTCTTGCTGCTCTGGTGCCATCAATTCAATCAGATTCTTTCTCGTAAGTATATTCGAGTCTGGTCTTTTGACTAGCAATACGATCGCATGCGTGCTGAATACGAGTCTATTCCTGTCGAATTATTTAGAACAGGAAAAGCTGAATTTATGTTATGATTTTTTTTTCACAATTTCATGTGAATATCTCGATGTGGCTCTATTTCTTGGTAAAAGAGAAATAATAAATGTATTTGTTTTACATCAATAGAAAATGAATTCGTGAATAAGAACAAAAGCAAGCTTAAATACGAATAGAATCAAGGGCGAGCAAATCTGCCAAAGAGGGTGTATAAAAGAAGAGACAAATCATAACGTCATTCTACAATGATGTAAATAAGAGACTGCTTGAAAAGAATGCATATGAAAGACAGACAAAAAATATTCAATGGCTAAAGAGATCATCTATATGTATTGTTATGACGTTGTGAGTGTGTGAATTTAATATAAAATAGTTACTTTCTCAACTGATAAATAGATAGAACAACATATGTTGCACCATTTTCACGGGGTTATATAATTTTTTTTAATGAAAATTCTTTGTATTTATGTTTTAGATACTTCCAACACGTACGATGATAAACATTGATGAGTTTGTGTGCAATGATTATCGTTGATATATTTATTGATGAGAGAAGACAAAAGATCTGAATAATTATGACTTAATATATTTCAAGAGACAACGGCGGCGGAACGATTTCAATCTAGGGGAGGCTCAAAATTTTTTTCAGAGGATGAGGATGATGAAAGGTGAAATTAAAAACAAAAAAAATCTGGTACTAATGGGTGGTCTGTTGATAATTCACTTATGATTCTACTTTTCTCAAAACTTGTAAAATAATGAAAAATATTACTGTAATATTTATTTTTCAGAAAATGATCAATAAGAACACAAAAAGCCTAAAACAAATTTCAGGAGAGTAGAGCAAACGAAAACAAGGATAAAAAACACTAAATACAACCAAAAAAACATTTTCTACTCTGATTGCTTGAAATAAATGTAGAGCAGATACTATTTAAGTCTAGTTCATCTAATCTTTCTTTATGAATATGAGGTATAATTACATGATTTAAATTAAAGATGAGATCCACAACTTTTTTTCAAATTAAATGAGCCTCTCTAAGCCTCCTTCTCCGTTTTTTAGGGGAGGCTTGAGCCTCCCCAAGCCTAATGGGTCCGCCGCCTATGTATACAAGATTCTATGAAAAATATTTGTTTGTGGAGTTGAAAATAAATTATCGACGTGTTCGTTTTGCTACGATTTTATGTTTAAAAAAAAAGAAGTCCAATAAAATAATAATATCATTGACTTGGAATAAATTCAGAGGATATGATGGTACTGAACATGCGTCGCTTTTCTTGTTCTATAAATAACTTACGTGATTCGTCATTAAAGATAATCGATTTTGAAATAGGGCATATAAAGTCACGATCTCATTAATCGATGTTTGTTAAAAGATGAAAGTTTTAAGACACTTGAGGATATGATAAGGGATGTAAAATTTGTTGAAAACGAAAACTGTGATACCGTCTAGCACCACTCTTATAGAGTGTAAGGTATTGGTATTAAAGAAAATACGAATCATACTCCACATTCTACACTCACACCCTCAAGATGAAAAAAAAAGGATAATGTTTCTCTTCGAAATTTTTACCTTCAACGTTATTCAGAGATGTTCTCGATTTATGTTGATTCCCAGTTTTTTGCTCAAAAATCTATAAAAAAAAAAGAGCACTTTTTCTGTATTAATCATATGTCTTCGTTCTAAACTAATACTAGGAGAATGATTATTGTCTTACCCTTTCCATGTATATTTTTTTATTTGACTTGCAACAAACGTTCGTAACAGTCACTTTCTTTTTTTTTCTCAATATTGATTAGAAAAAAAAGAGAAAACAATGGCTACGGAGAAAATTCTTTCTTTTGACAAAGAAGTTATCGATAAAGATCGTATTATCATTGATGACCATTCCATAGTGGACGAATTATTCTGCTCAATATGCCGATGTCTTTTGTGGAAAGCCTAATCATGTACTTCGTGCCAAAATTTATTTTCCAACAAATTTATTTAAACATGGGCAACAATTAATTCAACCATCTGCTCCTTTCGATGTTCTCCGTATGAAACAAAGCGTGCTCCACCATATATCCAATCTCGTTTAGCTTGCTTATCTATTCGTTGTCGTAATGCGTCATTTAGTTGTACAGAAATTCTACCATACGATGTATTAGAACAGGATGAAAATACGAAATGCAAATATTTTACTAATCGATATCGCTTATGCAGAGAATTGATACTTGTGAAAGATATTGATTTTCATCAAGCGATGTGTATGCCTGCCGTTGCTTATTGCTTCATATGCAAAACTCTCATAGAATGTAAGTTGTTTACACAACATAAAAGATGTTTTTATACTAAAACTGTATATATGATAGAATTGCATATATAATAAAATTAGGGTATCTCCCTCCAGACGCGCTAATATTTTAAGTTTGGTAGTTTGGCAGTGAAACCTTGAATTTGACCCGAACATGTCTAATTAAGCTAACTTAAAGCACAGACCCTTCCATTGTTAGATGCCTGTGGTAGATTAATAAGTTATTGAGTGAAAAAAACTTGTCATTATTAATTGACAATTGTTATTCTGGTCGATTCATATATCTATAGTTAATGGTAGTATGAATTATTGTAATTGATTGTTAGGCAGTTGTGATTCGGCACCTTTCACTATGTTCATCCAATACTTAGGCTAATATTTTGCCCTCTTTTTGTATTATTTCTTGTTTTGATGACTAGACAGAACTAATGCGATGAAAGGAATAGACTTGACATAGTCACGTTTGAACTAACCAATCAAGATAGTTTATATGATTATTTTAGATTCATCATAGCCATTTGTTTATAACTCTATTCTGTTTAATTTGATTCGCGAGTTTCAGCATTCTTTGTTGGCAGATCATCTACTGTTTATATAGTTCGTTCATACTGTGACTAGCACCAGACAAAACTAAATACATCAATATTTCTATTGAAAAAAGCTTATACTTAACTCCATTTATCATGCCTATTACTTCATTATACACAATATATCGAACTCGTAGTAAAGATGAAACAAATGAAATGATACTATAATAGTACCATTTTAATCGCTTTTTAGTTAGAAATTGCTTGATTAAAGTCAAGTTCTCTTCTGTTTTCTTACATGGGAAATGTTTTTTGAAAAAACTAAAGCTCGGGCCTGCCTGGGCAGCCTATTTCGTACTCTGTTGTCTTCTCTATCTAAATTGAATAAGAACATTATTAAAGATGATTGGTCAAAAACAAAACAATTTGAAGATTATACATGACTGTAGATAAGTCCATTGATAGATTCATAATGCATATTCATTGTCGAAATAGCCTCCGGTTGGTTTCTTATCTTTAATTTTTAAACTCTTATATTTATAGTTTCGATAATTGAAAATTATACGTTTGATTTCATAGAATTATTCGATGTACATGTTAACATTTGTTTATTATATGATGTCATATAGTTTAAGTGGAGCTAAGAACCACGTCTAACGGGTGCGTGCATAATAAACGGATCAACATATTCTTTCTCTTTTAGGGCATTTATCAATATATTGAAGATTTTGTTTTAGTTTCATTCGATAGAGAATATTTTGTGCTACAAAACTGCTGATTTTATTTATACAATATGTTTCTCTTTTGTTATGGACATTAAAATTTGAAAAGATTAACACTTACTCGATTGCCCAGCTGAAATGATTAAAGAATGGAATAAAAGTTTATGAAAAGTTGTTGATAACAATTTTGGTGAAGTTTCAAACATATTAGAATGTTCTTTATAAAATTCTGCACATTTTTCTATATGTCTTGGTATTTCAGAAAAGATATTTGCTAGAAAAAAATTTCAAATAAAAATTGTGGAAATATCGAAAAAACCATATTGCAATAAATATTTGCCATAATAATTTTTTCATTTCAAACTAATCTCAAAATTGTTAATCGTTCAACTTCACCATAATATCATTTTGTTCGAAGTTAAATTTTACATCTGATGACATGGAAATAAACGTCCATAGATTAAGTGTGCTTCTTGAGACATCTAATTTTTCAAAATGAATAAAAAGAGAACATTGTCAGGTGTTAGTTTTAAGCGATTATTTTCAGAACGACAGTACTAGCAACATTGAAATGATTAATCACAGAATAAAGCACAAACTTCTCGACCTATTGATGTTCAATATTTTATTTTTAGCGTCGGAAATGAGTAGCTCAGATGTTTCCATTAATCGATAGCTATTTCCATAAAACAGGAGATTGCAGCAGGTAATAGTCTTTTAAATTTTACGCTAATAAAAAAAAGCGTATTGTAAAAACAAAGTCAACAGTTTTGTATGATGAAAAATTTTCTATTGAATGAGCCTAAGACCAATTCCTTAGTGTTTTGGAAATGCTCAAAAAAAAAGAGGAAAATATTGTGATCCATTTCTTATATTCCACTTATCATTTTATCAAGACTTAAATTTATTGAATAAGAAAATCATATAGCTGTTGCTGATAGTGAATATCTAGTCTTCAATAGAACATTAAATAATGTAAATATTAACTTTTAGCTAATGTAGGTCTATATATATAAAGTAAGATAATGATAAATAAATACATTAACGAGAATGTCTAAATAACTAAATATCATCGAAAGCAATATCATATCCATAACAAATAAAGACAAATACAAAAAATATCTTTGCAAAAAAGTCAAAACTATATTAGTTTAACGTAATAATTTAAGGTGTTTTTTAATTTTGATGTTTATATAAACGGCAAAATATGTGATGAAATTAATAAGATTTATTTTATTTTTTGGCTTTCTTGTCTAACTGAATTATTCCTATATAATACAGTAACATTCGTTCATAGTTTATATACTTATACATAATTTAATCAAATACTATCATAAGAATAGCAAGCAGAAATAATCCAACTAGAAGCGTTAACATCATTAAAGACATTACAAATTTATAATAAAATCTGACGGTTTAAAGATGAATCTGATATGTTGGGCTTTCCCAGAAGTATTCTCTTTTCTCCCTTATAAACAAATAAAATTAAATCAAAGTTAGAGATCGACTCTATTGAAACTAGATGAAATAGTACCCCTAATTTTTATATCTCTAGCATAAAATCATAGGTTACATAGACATGAATCATACAGAAAGCTTTTTTGTTCACGTGCTGAAAATGAAAAGCAGTAATGGTTTACATCAAAGCGAAAAAGGAAGAAAATATTAGAAGAGTTATGCTGAAAAGTCGATTCGATAATTTACGATATATGTATATATTTATAGAATTGTTTTGAACTTAGACTGATTATATAGAAATTCAAGGACATAGTCTTTTGTAGATTTTCGATCGAATTTTCATGAGAATTTTCTTATTGTTTTAGATTTTTCTTACTAAAGTTTTGCTTTTTTGATGTTGTGTTTTCATTGCATTGTATTTAATGAAATGTATAAAATACGTACAGAATAAGTTTCGATAGTATATGACTTATAAATTTTATCCAAATTGACGAATGCAATATTCAGAAGCTTAAAATGTTTCATTAATAAACAATCACATCCAATGAACAAAAAAGACTCGAATGCTATATGAAAACTCACTATGTTCGACATTGGTTGTGAATCAAAAATTTTATAATTTTCTTCGAAAATAACAAAACAATTTTTGCCGTAATATTTGCTTACCTATCGTTCTTATCATTAATGCTACAGACATGAAAATTGAGGATAATATTTATCTAGTTGTAATAGAATACAAATCCAATTTGAATTTTTTTAGGCTTTTCTTAAATTTGAAAGATGCAGCAATTTTTGTGAAAGAGCAATTACAATGATAACTATTGTTAATCTTATCATCGACATTTATTGTTAAATATTTACATACTATCCTATGTTAATTCTTTTGCCTTGAAAAAAAAATCAAATTTCAAGAACTTAAAAAGAAAACATATATCTAGTTTTTATTTTCTGTCAATAACTATCGAACAAGAAGTATTAAAATTAACTTTTAATACATAACTACAAAAGCGTTTGTAGCGGATGGTTCATAATAAGTGAGACAAAATGTTTTCCTCTTTTTAGGACACTTTCCAACTGATTAGAGATTTCCTTTTAATCTCATTCGATAGAGAATGTTCTGCTCTACAAGACTACTCTGTTTGTTTTTCAAATAACTTTCTTTTTTGTTGGTATAAAACTTAAAAGATAAACATCTACTCAATTATGCAACTGCAGCGATTAAAAAACGAAAATTCTTTCAAAAAAAGTTTCACTGGAATTTCATATATGCCACAAAGTTCTTTATAAAATTCTGTAACTGTTGGTATACGCTTCAGTGTGTTAGAAGAAATATATGGAAGAAAAATTTTTGAAGTAAAAAATGTGAAAAAACCGGAAAAATCATTTCCTGGCAGAATTGCGTCTTTGTTCTTGTTTAATTCGGCATAGCCTAACGTTTCTACTCTTTCATGTAACAATTATAGCATTTTGTTCAGAATTAAATTCCACATCTGGTAGCCATGACAACAAATGTTTTATAGACCAACTCTTGTTTTGGAAAACATTTTTTCCATGACATTTGTGATATCAATTAGAAGTAGTAGTCTATAATAATTCTTTCCTATACTAAAGCAAAACTTACGTTTGTTGCAATTTTTATCGAATGTGTCGATATGTAGTAAGCCCATCCCTAAAATACAAGACCTTCTTAATCCTTTGAGGACCGTGGGACAAACATTGTCCCATCTGTTTTTCAATAGACAAAAAAGTGTTTTGTTCACATTAAACTGTTAGATCTGCATGATAATACAGATGTTAGGTTGTCGTATTATTCGACTAACATGGCAACTTATAACCTGTATTACTGTGCAGGTCTAATAGTTTAATGTGAACAAAACATTTTTTTTTGTCTATTAAAAATAGGTGGCACAACGTATGTCCCACGAGCCTCAAAGGGTTAATTAATTTCTGACGAAAGTGAAACTTTAGTTAGTATATTTACATCAAATTCTGTCTAATTTTCAGAGTCTTAAGCTAAAAAATTGAAAAGATCAAGAACAACATTATTTCTAGGCATTTTAAACTCTAAAATCCTCTTCTCACATTCTAAAAATTGTTTTTTTTCAAATCATCTTATTCGAAAATTAGGATAATGAGATAGTATAGGAGACCCAAATGCTTCTATTGTGAGTAGCAGGTTTAGTCTGTGAATATGATGTATTGTTGTTTTCATTGTCAAAGTTTTATAACTGTAAGAGTCTTTCAATATGCAAATGGTTGAAGATTTAAAGACAACTAAAAATATTATGATGTCACTTGATCTTTTTTAGAATTGCGTTGTAAAAATAGTAGACGTGAAATATTTGTATATTGAATCATACTAGAGTAGACGAAAATTGGTCAGTAAGAAAACTTTTATTTGAAATATGTGAGTATTTATGAAAATCTACGAGTGAGGATTAAAGTGCATTAGTTAGTATATACAAACAGTAAGCCTAAAAATTGTTTTCAAATTTTTTTAAAACATAATATTCATATAATATGTAGTTAAGCATTGGTATGTCGATAATAAGGATCGGAATGATAAGGCGGTGGAACAAATCTTTGATGAGGACCACTTCGTTCAATTTGTACTGGAATAGGTACAAATCTTGCTGATGGTTCTTCATGTTGTTGATACTGTGACGGCTGATTTCCATCATCACGTATTGTTCGAACAACGACACGTGGTTGTTGTTCTTGCATAGGAATCATATCTGGATATTGTTGTTCATATTGAGGCTGAGATTGACTTGGCAAAAACCTTGTTTCATTTTCATAAGGCACATGCATTCGTTCCCGATCTGATTTTGTTGATCGTTGATTTTGAAATGATAAATCATTATCTTGATTATAATTTAATGTTCGATTATCTTTTGATGGTGTTATTGGACCTCCTCTATGTTCACGATTATAATCACTAGCAGATGGATTAGGACGAGCCGTACTTGGATATTGATCATTGGTAAATTCTTTTGGACTACCTAATATATCCGATGCATTACCAACAACATTTGGATCTAACTGTAATAAACGTTGTTTTTCATTTGCAAGTGGATCAACATTAGCTACTGTTGTTTCATGTTTTGTAGCGTTAGCTGCTTTTTTTTTCTCTAATTCGGAAACAATATGACGACGTTTTTGTGCCCGTCTATATTGAAAAATAAAATGAATATTAACAAAATAAAATAAAAGATAAATAGATAAATTAACAAACCTTAATCGGCGTAAAAAAAATGTTACGATAAAAAGAACAATTGTTAATACAACAGAAATAGGTATAATAATTAAATTAAGTTTATTTCTGTTGCGTTTATAAAATTGAACATTACCAACACGATAAACAGTAGCAGCTATCACTGCTTGTACTTCATCGACATGTCGTTCAATAGCAACTAAAAAAATAGAATAAATATTGAAAGATAATTAGAATTTATTTTTTTTCAGATATTTATACCAGTCATTAATTGTTTATCGATATTATGTAGTTTGCCTTTGTCATCTTTACATAAACCTCGAATACTTAAATCAAGAAAACGTGCATCTTGTTTTGGATAACCAGCTTCTTGTTCAAAATCACTAATATAATTAAAAACAAAAAAAAGAAATTTTCAAAAACCGAAAAATCACTGAGCAAAATTACTTACATTGATCTACATTGAATGCCTTTCTTGTCATCGCTATACTTCAATTCAGCATCAAGTACTTTTTCCAATTTATCTAACATATCCGGTTTCCACTATAATAAAAACTATTAATAAAAACAAATAAATATTTATTTCTAACAAACCTCGTGTACTTTAAGATCCATTAAACGAATTACCATGTATGAACTTTCCTCTGAAATGGATAATGATAAAAATGAATTAATAAATTTTTATTTTACAGTTACCTGTAAATTTTTGTGTATGAATATAAGAAATAGATGAGATTAATAAAAGGAATATGTAGAGATATTCCATTTTTGATCAAAGAAAATCTATAAATGTAGAAAGAAAAGCTACATAATATAACCTTGAAATATGTTTTATGGGACATAGTAAGCAGGAGGTTGTTGACAGGGTTTTTTTTTTTCACTTGTTAAGTGTAGATACGTTATGGGTGAAGGAGACGAAGAAAAGAAAAAAAACGGGTGGTCCTTTATTACTTTCTTTTTCTGTTCTATTCTCTACTACATCGCGGGCTTGCATTATATTCTATTCTGTATTAAATATCAAAAGCAAACAAGAAAACGCATAAACTAGAGGGAGGAAGAAAAAGAAAAAAAAAGAAATTACAGACGAAGATAGAAAAGCTTTTTGCTCTTTTTACGACGTCTGATTAATGTATGTGGCAAAAAAAGTACAAAAATAAGCCAGATGTGTTCTTTTTCCTTAAATATATCTAAGTTTGGCGTTTAGTTACTATTGTAAGAAGCATCGTTTACGTATTGATTTGATCAAAAGAAAAAACAAATAATGAAAATAATCGATTATGATATTAGTCATCAATAACTTGCAGTTTGAATACCAAACAACGTCCGAAAAAAAGGAAATAATCAAAAACTATTTAAACAATAAATATTTGATAAAGGTCATATTTTAAGTAAAAGCAACAGAAAATCTTCTTAGCAAAAAAACAAAGATGATTAGTTAAAAGCTTTTTCAAAGATTATTGAAATTAATAGGACATATTCGACACTTCAACGGAGAAAGAAATTTATTATCAACATATTTCAAGTTGACAAAAAAATGAATCACACTATTTAGAACAAGTATTCAAAAGAATGCAGCATGATTGTATTAAAATTGCTTTCACATGTTTCAGCTCTGTATATAACTGGGTAGGGCTAAAGTTTTGTGACATTTGATGTTTTTCATCAATCTCAGTTCAGTCAAAAAATGAAAATCTTGAATTTAATTTTTGAAGATGTACCATTCAATTTTCTACAATAGTGTATTTACTTTAATTTAAAATAATAGAACTGAAAGTTTTTATGAGTCAAATAGTGTGCTTATATGAATTGCATCTATGTCTCACCCGATTTTTTAATAAATTATTTTTTCTGTAAGAAAGAATAGTTTATTTTTAGAAATAACAGACTACCAGATAACTCTTAAAAGTTCTGGTCGATTGCTTATATGTTTAATATTCATTCTTTTCATTAGATAGAATTTTTCGCGAAGTAATATTATGAAAATCGCAAAATTCTGTCTCTCAAATTACCCGTTTCAAAAAAAACGTCTTAAGAATGTGACATATGGCCAAACCAAGTTCAATTTTGCAGTATTTTGAAGAAAAAGAATTTCTTTTTCTATGTGGAAGCTCAAAAAACATCTGATAGAACGATTCAATTGGAATAAAAATCTGAACATCGCCAAGAACACTGTTTTTACAGTAGCATATCAAATAGACCACTTTTATTAGACCCAAACAAATTGTAATCGAACGCAGACAACTTATTCAGAAAGAGCATTGATATATGATCGTATTGCTAATAATTAGTTTCTTAAGCATCTGTTTATAACAGCAGAAAGTCAGAAAAAGTTTAGTAAAAAACATGTGAGACATAGATGCAATTCATATAAGCACACTATTTGACTCATAAAAACTTTCAGTTCTATTATTTTAAATTAAGGTAAATACACTATTGTAGAAAATTGAATGGTACATCTTCAAAAATTAAATTCAAGATTTAATTTTTTGTCTGAACTGAGATATATGAAAAACACCAAATGTCACAAAACTTCAGTCCCACCTGGTATATATGACGGTTATGAATTCCTAAATGTTTCTGCATCTTGGCATTTTAACTAGGAAAACTGTTTTTCTTTTATCGAAATGTCATTTTATATCATCACTTATTAATGATTCTGAGAAACGTCGCAAGATTGACTGAGCACACATTTATCGTCATTTTGAGTATTTACAACGGTAATAAATTGATATCTAGTGTAATGTACTCAAGTATTTTGAATGTAGTTCTATTCCTTGCCTTCATACTCGATTATATTAATGAACAAGGCTATTGTAAAATCAATATTTATTTAATGGATATCAATGATATTTTGAATGCTTGATAAAACGCTTGTTAATAATATAGTCAGACAAAATTTTCAGGAGAACTCATTAAAACTTATTGCTAGGTTCGAATTTGCACCATTACTTTATAGAATATTAGAGCTCAGTAATGTTTATGAATCTTTTAAAGATGGAAAAAATGTTCTTGTTTTATCTTAAGACAAGAAAAAATTTATATATAGAACCTCATGAAATCTATAAAACTAAATCAATTTCTAGAATGTTTTAAGATTTTATGCCACAACTATTCTTTTCTGCAATACATCGAGGAATAAAATTTTTTATGAGATATATAGAACAAATGCTTTAATCTTCATTCTGTTTTATTATATGTACAGTGTAATTGCAGACATAAAAAAACTTTTCAACGCAACTTATTCTTGAAAAAATGTGCAGCGAAAATATTTTAGCATAGATTGTCTGAGATAGACTATGGACATATGAATTATATCTTACATGAATGATATAAATCAAATTTGAGAAATAGAACACAAAATGCAGACGAATATTAAGTAAAAAACAAATGAAAAGAGAAGACCAATACAATTAGAAATCAAATATTTATTTTTTTCTTGTTCGTATCTTAATTAAAAAGCGACCAGTTTTTAAACAAATCCTATAAATCTTGCCATAAGATAAGCGAGAAAGTACGTTCAGTGTCTGACTTCCGCGATAGACTTTGCAATCGAGACAATGATGGATAGCTTGATGAGCTATATAGGATAAAATTGTTTATTTAAAAGATTAAAAACCTAGAAACAGATGAATGAAACAAAGATTGTCTTTTTTTTTGCACATCTACATCAAGAAAGTTAAATCCGTTGGAATTGGTAAACAGGCGAGATTCGTTATGGAAAATTTTCTCTATTAAGCATGCACTATTGCGTACTTCTTCATATACCATGTGTAATCATTCGGTTGATTTGTTTTTCTTTACAGAACTCAATAAGATATTCGCAGGAACACTATGACAAGATGGAATGTTCAATAATTCAAGACGTACAATGATAGTATCAATACTGAAACAGTAACTATCATGAAATTAATTGATATTAAAACATCGAGATACAGACTCTGTGAAAATCTTTACTTTAGTACCTTTGCTATAATTAGCGATGAAAAGTAGTGAAATAAGTCATTGTACACTTAAAAAAATACCATAAATTTGGACAATCAATAATTTTGAATGATGATACCAATTTCACAGAAATACATCACTTCTAATTCTAGTTTTAATGTATTAATACTGTGAATTCATCGACACTCTTTCTATTAAATATCCATTTTATTTTGTTAATTTAATATATTATGTATACAACTGTTCCTGTTGTTGGAGTGTGCAAAACATATATAAAGCTTCTAATAAATGTTACGAAAAATTATATTTTCAACTTATGTAAAATCATTTATTTTGAACTCCAATGAGAATACAAAGTTTATGTTCTAGTCTTGATTTAACTTATGGATACATTATTAGATTTCTATTGTAAATATATGACTCTGCTAGCTTCATCGAAACAAAACGCGAATTGTTAAATCATTTGACACTATGGTGATAATAATAATTCATTGTAACATTTTCGGATACAAATAGTTTGTAGTTTTTTGTTCAGAAAAGTACATAGAATTCAATAACTTTGTGCATAATATTAATTTATCCTTTTGAGTTTTATTTTTAAAAAAGTTAGATATTATACAACACAGCGAAATATACTTACAAAGTAAAACAAATTTGACGTTCACATAAACTATTTATACGTGTTTCTTCAAGACTATCACTAGGTGTATATTCAACAATGTGAAGAAAAACGAATCATCATTGAACAACTTCATCCGAAAGATGGCATAGTATTCTGCATATGAATTGTGGCCCGTAGACATTAGCATACTGACTCGGTCACATCCCTATTAACACTAGAAATAATTGATATTTAATGAGGCGTTTAATCAAGTCATTCATTCATAAATCAAATTTTTGTATTTTTTATAGTTCATAAATGAGAAAAAAGATGAATAAGAAAATCGATTTGTTTGTCGTGTAATCTATTTTTCTGCCCAAAACAATGTTGTCTTCAGGCTTCAACAGAATGTGACAAAATTCATTGATTGACTAATTTATTGTTTATTGTAATAGGCCATGGCTAGCTGATTCACGTCGATAGCAATTTATGATATAAAAAACAAGTAGAAATTTTACGTCGAAATTTGGTTGGTTATTTATATTTCGATATGATTTCATCGCTAAGTTAATGTTTTGTTTTTTTTTGGTATCGTCTTTGATATCATTTTGAAACTTGAGAAGGAAGATAGTCAAAATCAAGATCGATTGGTATTCAATAATTCTAATAATATCAATCTCATGAGAAATCTACTCGATTGCTTGATTCTCTAACGTTTGTTAATAGTTTATGGATAATTGATTTTTTGAAAGCAACACACAATTTACAGTTCTTCTGGAACATGAAATTCAATGAGGAAAACAAGATGTAAACGTATTTTTCGACGTCTTCGTCAACACTAATTATTGACTGACCATTCGATGAGAATGTGTTCAAAACACATTGAAAAGCAGAACGAATTCATGTCATCTATTAATATAATATCATAAATACATTTTTGAAATAATTTGCATGTTCTTAATAGGAATTCGAAATACAGTAGCCTAAAACATGTTTATTGCTCATTCTTTTCAACATGATTTGACGCATTGCTTTACCTTTTACTTCCTTTCGCACTTTAAACGAAGAAATGGTAGGACATACAAGTAAAATAAAACAGATAAAGAGAAAGCAAAGTATGCTATCATTCAATCACGTACGAACTTCTACCATTTAGGTTTATTTGCATAAATTCTTTAAGTTGGAATAAAATTATCGTTGTTCATAATATTCGTTGATCTCTTGCTTTTTCTGAAATACGTGGTCTGCATTTGTATACAATGTATACATCGTTAATAAATTGCTTTCTGTAAAATAAAGAGGTAGATTCAAAAAATTCTTCTTATCTTATTTTGTTATCTAGTTTATTTTCTTTCCGATAGAATATCCCTTCGTTTGATTCGATCATTTGAAAAAAGCCTATCCGATTAATTCTAAAGATTCATCAGATATTATAGTGTCTTATTGAAATAAATGAGATATTTCGAGATGAGTAATTTATTATATTCTGAATGCCATCTTTATCATGAATAATATTGTAGAACTCATCATATATCTTATTAGCATTCAGCAGCATGTGATTATATGATTGAATGTGCTTCATGTAAACCAATTGGTTTTCTTCTTTCTTATATATGTGCACTGGAATCAAACATGGCATTGAGATGAAGACAAGTATAAATCTTATTGGAAGAATTGAACTACCAGTATATATCCAAGTCAATAATTTTAGCGCCTGGATCGACTCTATTTTATTCACTTGAATATTGAACTATGGTTTTCCTAAGTTATGAACTATTTTGTTATTTTGTTTTTTTTTCTCTAGCCTTATTTGGCTTTTTGGTAGATATGATCATGATCAATTTATTTGTTCAGAATTTCACGATAACTTGTATCAATTTGTTAAACTACTTAGATGTTATCTAGGTGCGCTCGTTTCTCCTATTCATCATTTTGTAAGATGAGGTCTCGCTTTCGAATATCTACCCACAATCTAACCATGGAAGATAATTGATGAAAAACGTGTACGATCGACGCCAACCACTATTCCTAATTCACATGCTGAGCGAATATGTATTTGAAATATATGCGAATAAATGGCTTTCCGCAGACAGAATTTTAAAATAGTAGTATCTCACCATCGTTTCGAGATATTTTATTCGAATCTACTATAAAATCAATCGTTATCATTAACAGCAATCATATTCAGTGGTATTATATCTCAAGCAGATGATAACCGAACGCTTGAAGAGCAACAGCTGGGAATTTTTGCTGTTCCTCGAATCGATTATATTTATGTAATGAACATCATTATCTTAACGATATTAAAATTGATTTAAACGAGAAAGTTGTTTCGATACTTATAGATCACGGTTGTTTTTTTTTTCTTTAATTACAGACGAAAAGAAGCATAGTTTATTTTTCTGTAGAATAGGAAGATCGTCAACATTATCTTGTCATTTGTTTGTTCGAGAACTATTAGTTATTCTCAAAGAACATTGTCAGCGTAAAGATGTTTCATTATCTTATCATTTACAAATCAGTCTTGATATTGTCATTTTTTCAACGAAACAATTTTCTTATGGAAATCTAGAATTTGAATTCAACAGGTTAGTATTCTTTTCGATTGAAATCACTATCCATAAATATTGATCGAATAGGAGGAAGAGTAACATTTTGACTAACAAATGTTCGCATCTTCTTTTATCTTTCGTTCAAATACTGATTTCTGTTCAATTCGATTTAAATTCAAATCATAAATTTTGAAAATGCATCTCTACTTGTCTTCATGCTTCTGTTAAATCGAATCATTCTTACTTATAGTTTTGATGTCATCATTCACATTTCGCTGGTTAATGAAAATATGAATCGAGCTCATCATCAAGATCCTGTTCGACAAGATAATTTGTTTCCATTTTGGTGATGAAAGTAGTGTGAGGTCAATCAATGAGATGACCAATAGTATTGATTTCTTTTTTGGCTTTAGTTGCACTTGTTCAATGATATATAAACAACAAGAGAATATCAATAGTGATACAAGATTCTCAATCGAGCAATATTTTTATTGATTTCAAAATGAATTACTGATATATATACATAATCTTATTTTTTACGCATAGATCTCTATTCAATACGTTTCTTTAGGAATTCTTTCAACAGATACTTCGTGGATTAGACAACTTATTATTTCTCATTCTAGTTATAAACAAGATTCAGCTATTTCAGACCTAATTCAACACGATCTACTGTGAATAACGACACAAATTACGGATGGGCATGAATCTTGTTTTCTTCTTATTGAAACTCAGTTGAGAAAAAATTCTAATTTCTATTCGGATTAACATGTTTTTTCCGCAGTAGACAACTGTATTTTTGAAAAGACTTCACCTTATTAATGTGTGGAACAAATAAAAAAACATGTAATACAGCGATGAATCAAAAGTTCAATACCAGTTTAGGTCCACAGATTCTCGGCAGTATCAACGATTTAGTTAACTATACAACTACACTTTCATTCTCGATAAGAGTAAATCAACTATATCAGATCACTTTTGCTAAGGAAAGAATGATAAATCATAAGTTATCTGGACTTACGGTTAATCCTTAAAATATTTTCAAACATTTAATTGTAATCATGATATCTCTATCAGGAGTTTAACGCTTACACTAAAATTACAGACAGAATATTATGAATTAAAATTTCAAAATGATCTAATCGTTTCACATTGTGCGACAATCAAAATGAGACATTGCAAGAAACTGATTGTCTATGACTTCAACACTGCACACAGTAACTTTTATATTGCTGTAATTATTCGACAAGAACATAAAGCTCTGATTCTAAGTCAAACGTGTTCGACTGCAATAAATTCTTTTGATTCGTACCAAAATGAAGTCATATTTCGTCTAGAAACTTTCGTTTCACTCATCTATGACAAAAACTTTGGATTTCTATATTCTATACTTGTTTCTTCATGTTCCATAAAAGATTTCGTTCACAATTAGCGTATGCTCTTGGTATCGAAACTGTAGCATTTGTTCGGTCATAAATATGTTTACAAGACTCGTATAAACTTACAACACGCGATTTTCTTACTGCTTTACTAATTGTCTTCTTTTTAAAAAACTTCATCACTATTACATAAATCCACAAATAGTATAGCTCGAGCATGTATAACATCTATTGAAATTTAGATCATTTTTACGAAGGTCAAGATATCAAGCTTCACGAAACACATCAGTTTTATTTCTAATCGAAAATCTGTAATAAGAGTTCGCATTGCATATCACCAATGTAACGCAAATCGCGAGTTGCCTATCACCAATGTAACGCAAATCGCGAGTTGCCTATCAATTCTATGATTTTATGTGACACTTCATTGTGGTTTATCATATCATCAATATGACATTTATTTTTTTTTGCGTCGACGAGCGTCTAAGCGCAATTTAGAAACAATAAGTACTAGGAGAAGTTTAATCAGTCTTATACTAACTACTATCTTCAAACCGTGTTATAAGTCCGAAGGCCGAGGATCACGTTCGCATCAAATGGGTAAATACTAACTCTCGTTTGATATTATTTGTTCTTCTCCCTTCTCTTCTATTAGAACTTTGACTTTGATGAATACCAAGCGATCAAACTAGTTATTACCTACTTGAATTATAAAGTCACTTGTAATTGTAATTTGTTAATTTTGATCAACAATAATGATTGCAAGACTTATTTATAATTAAACTTTTAAACAACTAAAACAGTCAATATGATTCATATGAGTGATTGAAGCACACTCATAATTATTAGATGTTGTTTCAACTGAAGTTTCAAATTTCGTGAAGAAGTGATAAGTGTTCGTGTACTTAGATAAGATTATAGTCTTAGAGAAAAAGAACCGTTTTGATTATTACGACATCGGATGATTCTTTTTTTGAATTCAACTCAAAGAATGCTCTAATTATTTAGAAATGAATTATTTAATTACATTATTGATCTAGCAGTCAGTTTTATTTATCATTTTCGTTATCTCATATTACTGCGTTTTTTTAAGTTTGTTAATATTCATAAACCTAACGATATACAAAATTTTAAGTTTACGATGAACATCATTTTTTTTTGCCAATAATATCTTAGTAAGTAAAATGTGCCTAGTAAGTTTTGGACATCATGACTCAAATATTTTTCAATGTTGATTGTTATTTTCGTGTTATAAGATGTTTTTGTAAGAAATGACTGTATGTGAGTTATCAGTGTTCTCATTTCTACTTCATTTCTTTCTTTCTAAGATTGATTTCAAACATGCATACAAATACAGTCTTTATACTGTAGTAAAACTTAGTCTTTAATACGTGAAAGTCTATGATTCTGTTTCATTGTAAGTGAGTTTTTATTTAGATATGGCTAATATAAATTCTGGTCATTCATACACTGATATCAATTTTCAATGAACATAAACATCTTTATTATCGGAGTCGGACGCTTCGAATCCATGGATGTCCTTCTCTGCAGCTTGCTCTGTTTGATTTTCATCTTCTTGTGCTATTCGCTAGGTTATTTTTGTTTCTGATTAATGTTTATTATTTACCAATCATTATTCTTTGATGTTTTAGTTGATTTTGAGTCTGTTCGTATTCAGTCCTAGTAAAAGAATCAATGAATGATAAAAGATGATCATTTGAGTTTTTTCAGCCGACAGTAGAATGAACAACACAAAATGAAATATTGAAATATTTGTTACTCTCTACCATCTCTGTCTTGCGTTAAACAATCTCTCAGAATACTATAAGATCGTTTCTTGCTATCTATCAGGCAGAAATTATTTCGAAAAATAATTATTAGATTCCTTTTTGTTGTACTCTTATGATGCACCGTGATACCATCAAGTATTTTCTTCTCACATTTACTCGTCTCATATTGAATTTCTCAGGTTATACAATGACCACTACCAGCAATAGTCACTTCAATGGTTATTGATGATAATCGTCGACTTAGAAGTCAGATCTTGTAGACTATCAAGCGGCTCAAGGATATGGAAAAAATTGTTCGCTATACTTGGATGACTTTGGAAAAGCCGACAATATCTTCACTTACACGATGCTCATACGGTTATGCTAAGTCTCAAGTCTAACTGTTTTTTGTGATCATTTCTTTGACATTTTCCTCTTTCTCTCCTTCTTTTCTTTTTACGTTTTCATCTTCAATAGCCTAAGACAACAAGGGACTGCATTCTTTCATCACAACAGAAGAACGTTGTGCACATAGTAAATCACCTGATTTGTTGACTGGAAATAATGTAACGAGTTTTAGTCAGTAACAAATAAAACAATTATTATATTGAAATTGAATTGAAAGCAACAACTTATTTGTTACACGCATTAGCCTAAAATTCATCACTTTTATATTTTGTTACGTGTAACAAATGCGACACATTCTAGTTTCACGTGTTCTAATGAAAAACAATTTGCTATTTTTATCATATTGTGATGCAAATTGCATTGAATAAATATTATGGAAAAAGACATTTGTAGATTATTAGTAAGGTGAAGAGAAAGAAAGTCACTCCCACCAGCCAAAAAATATAAGAGAAGTGTTAGAAGAGTTTTTTCATTATACGAAGTGAATGTAAGAGCCTGGAGATCGTATGTTTGCAAGTTTACACGTTCTGTTCTGTTCTACTTAGATTGTCAATAGATAACAGTATTTGCTTTCATTTTGCCAAGACAAAAGAAAATCATCAGATTGCATGCAGTGAACTTTTTACAAAAAAAAAACCGTTCTTGAGTCATGCAGCAGGGAATTTCAAGATTTCAAAAACTTCGTAAGTCTAGTATTTTTCGGTTACATAATTATTTCAGACACCATTCAATACAAAAAAAAATATAATCAGTGATGACAATATCATCCTTTTTTCAAATTGAACTGCTATTAAATTACCAATAACAAAATGATTGAAAAACGTTTTCCTTTGTCAAAAAATATAAAAATTCTGGTTGACACAAAGTTATATATATATTTGAATAGTACGAGAGTAGGCGCTCATAAAACGACTCAATATCTCAAACGAAGCAGGGACGTAGCCAGTAGGGGTGCACAAGGTGTCTGGGCACCCCCTTGGCCAAGAAATATCTGGAGGAGGGTTCGAGTAAACAATCTTTCCGAGAAAAAAAAATTATGTTGCTGCTGCTGTGCTCTTCCCATAATGAGTTGGGCACCCTTCTTAGAAAATTCCTGGTTACGCCACTGAGACGAAGATACCACACTCTGATATATCGTTTGAGTTTTTTTAAAATGCATTCTAGAATAATCTTTGCTTATTAGTCATAGTATACCTCATCGATCATAGTTGTAGTTCACGTTGTGATGAGAGTTTAAAAAAAGAATCCAAAGTGACAACATTAACTACAGAATACGATCAATGAAGCACACAACAGTTTATCAACAAATACTTCTTAAAGATGCATTTAAAAAAAATCAAACGATAGATTAATACTTTGTATCTTTGTTTGACATATTTTTATTTCTATTATGAGAGTCTACTATTGTTTTAATCGTAATCTTTATATTTTCAATAAAAAAAATACATGAAAAATTCACAACTATTTTGTTGCCAGTAAAATAAATTTCAAATAGAGAAATTTATATTCAGAATTATTAAAATAAATTTTTATAACCTCTCAGTNCCCCCTCCCCCGCTCCGCTTGTCCGACACGCCCCAAAAGGCGCCCCGGGGGGCCGGGGGGGGGGGGGGCGGGGCGGTAAAGGGTTAAAATCAAAACAGTATTATTTGAATTAAATCTATTTTATTCATGTTTTATTAAAAATTATATTTCAGCTGAGTGAGATAATTCAGAATTTCAAGCATAGGAATTTTATCCAAAGTTCTTCAGAATTTAGAAAAGACTTACCAATTCCTTCATTTAAACCGGGCATCACATCACAGAGGTCATTCGCTACAAATATCAATTCATAAATAAAAAGAAATAAATTTCAAATAAATTAAAACTTACCAACAATTTCTTCTCGTCCTTCAATTATACTAATAGTTCTCGATGGACCTAAATCAAACAAGAACATGATAAATTAAATAGTTTTCTTCATTTCAAATATACAGTTAAGTGAATAAAGTCACACACAACTGACGATGAGACAAAAAAAGCAGAGAAAAGACACTACTTGTGTATTAATAATCTTTTTTCTACGACAAACATAAAAAATACCGTTTTTATTCATCATAATTCCATTTAGTAGATTACTACTTCCACCAACAGAACGTCGTATAAAACCTCGAAATGGTGTTGATGAAGTAGGTAGCGTAAATGATTTTTGCATAAGATTATCAGCTGAAACTGATCCTGATAGCAAACAAGATGGGGTAACTGTAAAGAAATTCTCATAGGAAACGAAACAAAAAAAAGACGACAAAACAAATAAAAATAAAATAATTTACTTGATGGATTTCGATTACTTGCAAATTTACGAAGTTTTGCTCGATCCTTTGAACATTTTTCACTGCTAAACGCACATTCACGATGAAATGCTTGTTGACAATCTAAAATTTTAAATTCAAATAAACTAATTCTTAATTTTATTTTTAATAAATTCTTACATCCACATAAATATCCTTGACAATTTATTCCCCATAATGGTTTTAAACAAACTTGACATAGTATTTCACTTAGAAATTGATGTTCATTTAATTGATGATCTTTAATCTAAAAACGAAAGTTATTTATGATTAGTTTTTAATTTAATTTTGTTCGATACTTTTTTTATAGGCGTTGTTCGTTGTAACTTTGCTAATAAACGTTTTTGTTCTTTATCAAGAAATTTTGGAATTTTTTCTAACAGAATGTTTCCACATTTTTTAATATCACAACGTTTTAGATATGTTGCTAATGCACATATTAATGCAAGACTTCGAGCATTTTTAATACTGTTCCAATCATCAACATATGATGATTTATAATGATATTCAAATATTGACCGTAAAGTTTCTTCAATAAAATGATGTGGTTTTAGATTTAAATCATTAGTAATATTAACAGTTCGTTTATGATTAAAATCTTCAATTTGTCGATCAATTATCATTGATTTTGCATGATCCTTTGCATCATTAAAAATATTTTTAATCTCTTCAGGTGTTTCCGATTGGTGCGCATCTAAACGCCGATTAATTGCGTCTGTTTGTGATTGAGGAAGGCCAATGTAGAAAGGCTGAAAACAAAAAACAGAAATACCAATGCGGAATTTTATTTTTTATGTTTTAATGAATAATTTACACTAGCATTCATCGTAAATGTCGAATGAATTTCAAATATCCATCGGATTAATTCACTACGATTTTCAGATTTTTTCATACGTAATTCTTCAGTTATTATATAAAATAACTAAATAAATGAAATAAAAGTGTAATTGTTATATCAACAATTAACAAAATCAAATTACTAAATGACATGGATCACTGTTTGTATCATTGAGTAGAAAATTAAGAAAAATAGTTAATGGTATCCAATTCGATGAACTAATTGATTGTTGAATATCATCAAATGATGATATTGATTGAACATTTGATGCAGGTATATGAGAATTTTCATCATCAATATCGGATGATTCCTGAAAAAAAAATTATTTTCGAGAGTTTTACTTAGAAAAACTTCGTGATTATATGGAGTAAGAAACTCTTGAACAAGGATGGGTTCGGTTTAGGGTCAGTCAGAAGGGCTAATGGGATTTATTGCATTTATTTAAACCATTGAAGCTATTGAGAGTTGCCTGCTGGTAGCATATAAAACATTTTAATGACATCAAAAGAGTCATTGTGCTGATGGAATAGCATTAGAAGATCTGCACAGTAGTTCCGGTCTTGCCGAGATCGAGACTAATAACATTTTCATCAAGAAATAGATTAGATTATTTTTTCTGTGGTGACTACACACGTACAATTTCACTATTTTTATCTGTAATTATGATAAAAAACGCTCAACAATGCAAATTTTCAATAACTTGTTTAGATTCTTAAATTTTTGAATCAGTGTAATGTAACTATTCCTTTGGTTGTGCGCTTTTTATCGCTGTTTTTGTCTGTTGCGGACATGGACTCTCTATTACTACTATTGAACTTTCAAATATTGAGAAAAAACACTAATTGTTACTCAAAATACGACATAAATCTAAAAGTTAAGGTTGATTCTTGTAAAACTATTCCATGACTGTATCTAAATCTGTTGAATCTGAAAAACAATTTGCTTTTGGTCAAAATAGCAAAGAAAATTTTGGTCTCGAAGTCAGAGCTGTCTTGCAGGCCCTACACAATGACACTTTGATATAGACTTTTGAAACAATATCAATTTAAGATCATGCAGGAAAATTTTATAAATTATTATGAATGGAAAAAAATTGATGTTATAGATCGTTAGCTCTAACACATTTATATAGAAGGATGCTCGTGTATTAATGACAGGTCAAAGTCATTGATGAAAGCTTTTCTTTTGCTGTCGAATAATCATACAAATTGTTCGAAAGGTTTCTGGTTTTTAACAAAAA
>CAJNSZ010000006.1:1041419-1226415 GCA_905329745.1 Rotaria sp. Silwood2 | reverse complement strand
CAAGACCATTACTCATTTATTAATTTCTCTTCTTCGAAGCAATTAATGGACAGTAAATCCTCAACCAAAAAATACACTAATTGAAATATTCTATTTTTTCAATCAATGGACAGTAAATCCTCATACAAAAATAGCGTTAATTGAAATAAAATTTTTCCAATCAATGGACAGTAAATCCGTGGACAGTAAATCCGCGGACAGTAAATCGTGTACACGGATGCACATAGTCGCTGATTAATCAGTTGAGAGACTTCTTTCGTCAGTAGAACTTATCTAATGAGATATGACTCGTGTCAAAAATAAGTTATCGCTTGGTGAAATTCTCTCTTTAGTTCATAGACAAAAGTGATATATCGGAAAAGTCATTTTTTTTTTCATAACATGTTATTCAGTTCTATATCAATCATTAATGATTTATTACAAATAAATATCTTACTGTTGATTTGTTGCATCTTGCTGATTAATAGTATCACTATCAATACGATGACTAAGTAATTCATCAATTGAATTACCACCCATTTGTGGATTACTGAAAGAAAAACAAAATCAATTAAAATCTTTAAAGTTATCAATAATATTTAAAAGGAAAAGCAGATTATTTTAATGAATAGTAATAAAAACAAAACGAAAGAAAGCATAAATTAACTGACCATTAAACATAGGGATTAGAGGTTTAATTCTGAGACACATTACAAATTAATTATTTATCGGTTTAAAAAAAATGTAAATTATATAATAACCAATTTCACCTGTTTCTCTTTCTCTCTTTCTCTTAGTTGATATATCATGCACATAAAAAATAGCAGGTGGGGTCAGAAAAATTATTAAACAAAATCCAATACCCCTCATCACTATCGTCGCTTTCACTGAAACAAATTCGATTCGAATTTTTGAAAATAAAAATTGTATAAATATATATGTATACCTGCTTGAACGATTTTTTGGTGCAGCTGGTCGTTCAGGTGCTGCTCGACGATCACTCGAGCATCGACCAACACTATTCAAATAAAGAAATATAATTATTCTTCTTATTATTTATTTCATTGTTGTGATTTACGTTGCAATTTTGTTCTGTTCAGCAGATGAGAAATTTCCATCTGTTGGATCTATAAAGAATAGAATATTTTCAAAGATTCTTTTCTTTTTCATATTGAAAAGAGCTGTTGGCGGAAGTGCTGTGAGATTAAAATATGAAACACGATCTAGCTATTCTTGCTAATCACAAGAAGGTTGTTTTATTCTATCTATTTTGAAACACATTTCTTTATCATCCGCCTATAGCAATGCAATACAAAAAAGGAGTTAACATAATTATTACAAAGAGACGTTATTGATATGCGATCTATAATAGAATATGAATAATATCTATCCAGAATTATGTGCAGGGATCCAGATTCCTACTCCTATACTTCAATATCCTTTTAGATCGTGTTCTACAAAAAAAACAAATAAGCAATAAAATTGTGTTGAGAAACAATTAAAAAAACAATTCGCAAATTGTTTAAAAAGTATTCTTTGTTATTCAAATTAAGTAATTCATGTTTAAAATGCTATCAGCAGCTATTTGTAATAAATAAATGAAACGATATAATAACATTTTTTAAAATTTTTGATGATAAAAAGATGTTATTTGTTATAATCTTTACCTTCTTCAATCATGCACGATTGTTAGAACTCTCTTAGTGTTTTCTTTTCTGCTAAAGATGTCTTGTGTTTGTTATTATGGCCTTCTGACAGATATTCTTCTATGATCGTCGTCATACATTACAAATAAACATGAAATCTAGATCTGACAGTGTTGCAGTTAACAACTGTCTGGCGCTTTTTTTCTGCTAATGATTGACTTTAACAGATAAAATCTAAGGATAAGTCTTTTGATATTGTTATAGATTTGAATATCAGAATTTTTAATTCAATTTGAAAATTTTCATTCTTTTCGGATTTCATTCAATGATCTTTTTGTGTTTTACAAACAACTTACCAATTCCTTCATTTGCACCGGATATCATTTCAGATATATCATTCGCTATAAACATCGACTCATAAATACATGAAAGTAAATTTCAATTGAATTAAAACTTACAAACACTTCCTTCTCGTCCTTCAATCATACTTGTAGTTCTAGGCGGACCTAATTAATATAAAGAAATAATTCATTAACTCGTTTTCAACATTATAAATATATATATATATATATAGTGAAGTGGTAAAATCACACAGAACAGACAGACGAAACAAAAAGCGAAAGAAAGATACTAAATGTGTATTATTAATTTTTCTATACAACAAACACAAAATTATATTCATTGATAAACTACCGTTTACATTCGTCATAATTCCATGAAATAGAGTACTACTTCCACCAACAGAACGTCGTACAAAACCTCGAGATTGTGTTGATGAATTAGGTATAAAAAATAAATGTTGCATAAGATTATCAGCTGAAACTGATCCTGATAGTGAATAATATGAGGCAACTGTAACAAAATTCTCGTAGTAATAGGAAACAAAAAAAAACACACACACACAGATAAAAATGGAATAACTTACTTGATGGATATCGATTATTTGAAAATTTTCGAAATTTTGCTCGATCTTTTGAACATTTTTCACAATGTACTGCACATTCACGATGATATGCTTGTTGACAATCTAAAATTTGAAAATAACAAACAAACGAAAACAAAAAACAATTCTTAATTTTATTTTTAAATAAATTCCTACATCCACATAAGTATCCTTGATAATTTATTCCCCATAATGGTTTAAAACAAACTTGACATAATGTTTCATTTAAAAATTGATGTTCATTTAATTGATGATCTTTAATCTAAAAATAAAAGTTTCTTGTTTTGTTCTTTTTTGTTCATATCTAAATATCAATAATAATTTATACTTTTTTCATAGGTGTTGTTCTTTGCAATTTTGCTAATAAACGTTTTTGTTCTTTATCGAGAAATTTTGGAATTTTTTCTAATGGAATGTTTCCACATTTTTTAATATCACAACGTTTTAAATATGTTGCTAATGCACATATTAATGCAAGACTTCGAGCATTTTTAATACTGTTCCAATCATCAATATATGATGATTTATAATGATATTCAAATGTTGATCGTAAAGTGTCTTCTATAAAATGAGTTTGTTTTAAATTTAAATCATTAGTTATAGTAACATTTCGTTTATGATTATAGTCTACTAGTTGTCGATCGGTTATTATTGATTTTGCATAATCTTTTGCATCATTAAAAATATTTTTTATATCTTCAGTTGTTTCTTGTTGAGGAATATCTAACCATCGATTAATAGCATCTGTTTGAGATTGAGGAAGGCCAATATATAAAGGCTATAAAAAACAAGAGCAAGACACCAATGCAAAAATTCATTTAAAATTTTCAATGAATAACATACACAAGCATTCATTGTGAATGTTGAATGAATTTCAAATATCCATCGCATAAATTCATTACGATTATCAGATTTTTTTGTACGCAGATCTTCAGCAAGTATATAAAATAACTAAATGAAATTACTAAAATTATAATCACGTTAAAGAAAATAAAGAAATAAAATTACTAAATGACTTGGATCACTGTTTGTATCATTAAGTAGAAAATTGAGAAAAAGAGTTAATGGTATCCAATTCGATGTATTTATTGATTGTTGAATATCATCAAATGATGATATTGATTGAACATTTGATGTTAGTGTATAAGAATTATCATCATCAATTTCATATGAATCCTAAACGAAACGAAGAATTACTAACAAATGATCTTGCAACGTTGTAATCATTTTTAAGAATTTACTTAGAGAATCTTCTAGATTATACGAAATAAAAACTGATGAACAAAAATGAACTAAGTTTAGACTTTTTTCAAAATTTAAAATGAATCGAGAAAGAAAATCTTTTTTTCGTAAAATTCCATCAGTGAACACTTAAACTATGTAAGATGATGGAAAAAAATTGACCAACAAAGTATTTTTGATTTTTTTCCTCTCATGTTAAGGAATTAGCTCAAAGCCAGATAGAGATTTTAATAGCCAATGAAGTTTTCTTTGACCAAGATTTCTAAAAAAATTGAATGTGATACTTTTCTTAACAATGTCATTTCAAAGAGTACAAATGTCTGAACAACATGGGGGCTCGTCCCATTTTCTATAACTTTCCCTTAGGAAGTTAAAAGCATCACATAACCGAAATTAATAAAAAAAAAAACAGACTAAAAACTGTTTTATAACGGTTTTTATGATAATTTCAATATGCGTAGGACAGATTTTAGAAAACGCGGGCAACGACCCCTCATTCTATTCAGAATTTTGAGCTCTTTAAAATGGCATTGTTAAAAAAATAACTTTTTAGGAACTGAAAATTAAAGTGTCCAGTTTTTTAGAAGTCTTGATATAGAATGTATATGAAAGAAAACTCTATTGTTTATTAAAATCCATATTTGCATCTGAACTAGATGCTTAAAGTTACAGAAAAAAAAAATTCAAGATAGGTTGTTGTTAAACTTTTTTCAACCATCCTAGATTTTTGTTTCAACTCGTACATTTTAAATAGAAGACCTCTTGATCATAATAGATCCCTTCAAGAAATTATATCTCAGACATAATCGAAAATTCTTGCTTCACTATATAATTATTTACGAGATTGAAAATTAATGACACCTCAATCGGATGAAATTTGATATCTTTTAATTCTGATAATCTTCACAAATCCTTCAGATTGTCTGAGTTTTCGAGGAAAATTTATTAATTATTAGTAAATAGGAAAGAGAAATCTTATAGAAGGTCCAACCTGAATCATTTGCTTGTCTAAACATAATAAAATACTTGTGATCTTGCATTATAGCGAGAGACAGTTATTCTTATCTATATAAATCCAGATATTCAGTTATGAGTTATTTTTACTTCATTCGTAAATCTTATTTTAGACTAAAAAAAGCCTGAAAAAGGTTCATCTCCATAGACTTTTAGAGCCGAGTTATGATTATTTTGGTGAATTTCCGATCAATCTTTTTAAGTATTTACTAGAAAAACAAATATCGAAGTTTTGACCTGACATTAAGCACATTATTATATCTCATGATTCTCAGAATATCCTGAAAGTTGTAGCCGAAAAGAATGTTTTATGTATCAAAATATTGAATTTTCAAGTAAATTTGATTTTTGTGATATATTTATGGCAAAAGGTTACTTTTGGAAAACTCAATATCTCGACAAAAGTACAAATTTTTAACTTGAACTTTTCAGGATATTCTAAAGGTCATCAGATCTATTTATGAGTAAATTTTGAGATCAAAATCAAGTCGTTTAATTTTCCAGTAAAAACCTAAAAAATGCGTCGCAAAATTCACTAAAATAGCCATAACTCAACTCCTGAAGTTCATTAGAATGAAGTTTTTAGTCTTTTCAAGATCTCTTTGTAAGCCGCATATCATTTCAAACGGTGGATATTAGTTAGAGTAGTTTCATCGTTAATTCACTTTTCTTGCTTTACATATCTATATTCTGATCTAAATTACATCAATTTAGCTAAGAATCCAACCGAAACTTAGAATTGTCCTATTCCTATTTTTGGATATCTAGCTTTAATTGATTTCTATAAGGACAAATATGAGTCGATTATCAGATCTAGTTATATTTATCTTTTCATCATCCATCAATTATGTTTTTTTTTCCTTCCTGTCAATATCTGTACCATTCCAAATCTTGATGAGGCAATCTCTTTAGTAAAAGCTTGCTTCTGGCAAAGTATTTCTTTCATACATAGATCTTAATAAGACTAATCTAACTCATATGAATGTCGAGACTTCTTGTGACAATAACAAAAGAAAACGCTTTGACTCACTAGCATCGCTGAATAGTCGAGTGCAATTTTTTTCAATCAAAAAACATATACATTTGAATAGCAATTAATGAAAGGATCTTGAACTCATAAAAATTTTAATTCAATTATTGAAGAATTTTGAGTATACTCATCTTTCTAATATTTTTATACAAACTTAAATGTATACTTTAGCTAGAGATTTTTCGAAATTTTGTTATGTATATCATAGAATGATTGAATCTAGACTATCGCTTTAAAGTAAATGAATATCATTATTGAACCGTCCGCATTTTTCGAGAAGTTTTATTGACAAACAATTTATATTTTGTCTCAACTTGCAGTTTATCATTTCATTTTTATTTCATATTTTTAAATTTATACTCATTTAGTTTAGTCGAGTAGAAAAATATTGAAGGTATTCACGATGATGAACCTATTATTTCTAAAGCATCGGACTTATATCATTCTTTTTGAGTCGTTCATGAATACATACACGAAGTTTAAATGTTTCATCTGTTGGAATAGTATTCGATAAATCCCAATTCTAAATAAAAAAAAAAACAACATACATTAATAAATTTCAAAGGATAAAAATGATAACTAAAAACATTTATTAGCAGCCGAAGTAGAATGTACGTGTGTGTGAATCATTAAAAAAAAGCAATTGTACAATAGAACTATGCAAGAACAAAATCTGTGCATTTCTATTTATAAACAAGAATGATTAGTGTACTAAGGTTTCTGTGTATGATCAAATTATTGATCCTTTTACCTTGACAAGATCGTATGTCTCGCTTTTTCCACTGTGAAATTTACGTTTAATGTGCTGTAATGGCGAACTGACAGAAGTTGAAGGCGAAGTTCCTGTCATAACTTGTAATACTGTTGATTCAGGTAATGAATTTTGTTTCTTGTGACCACTATTGCCATGAGATTGCTAGAGAAATATATGTGGGGATAAGGAGAGAAATGACTTTTGGAGATAAATTTTTAATTTTATTTATCTTTTGGTTTGTCATTCTTAGTTTTTGTTTTCTTTACTTACTGTACTTAGTCGATTTGCAGACGATTCAATGAATGTATTTGGTCGACTAATAACATGATCATCATATATATTTGATGATGGATCGGTAAATATCTAAATAAGATATAGATATTCTATGTCTAAAAGAAAAGAATTTTTCTTACATCAATAGAATCTAAATAAGGTTTAAATTTGTTTAATTGTTGTTCATATTGTTTTATTTGATTTTCAAGTTGTGAAATTCTTCCTGGATTATGACTAAGACCTTTTAATCGTTGACGATCAAGTTCTTTGTTTGAAATCTTTAAAACCAAAAAAAAAAACGCAACAGAGAAATTTTCTTTCTGAGAAATAAAATTTAAAAACCAATTAATACTTCTAATTGTTTAAGAAGTTTTTCATAACTATCTCGTGCTTTTTTTGTATCAAATACTGTTTGTAATGAATTTGAACTAATTGTACTATGCGGTCTTTCAGGATTTGAAACTTGTGTTCGATATTGTACTCGACCATTTTGATAATCAACTGGAATTGTTTTTTGTGTTTGTGATATTAAATTTACTTTGGGTTGTCCAAGAAGAGTTAGTTGAGCATACGAACCAGCTAAATAAAGAATTTTGATATTTAACATGAAGTTTGTCTTTTTTTTTTTTTTTAGAGAAAAAAATTAGTCAAACGACATAGATTGATGGATATCTAATGCATGTAAAGAAATCCTTTTTTTTTCTAGACATCCATCAATATACTAACGATAATAGACAGAATGCTAACAACGGAACAGAAAAATTGATGTCTTGAATGTCAAAATGGCAGTCAAAGCAGAAAATATATATATTCAATGGCACGATATATCTAAGACAGTAAAAATATGTCTATTCATCTTTTTTTTTTTTTTGTTTCTTCAAATATTATTCAATCTTGCCTCTCTCTGTTCATGTAATATAATTAATATAAGTATTTATAGAATATGATTATTTTTTCAAAATATGATGATCATGGTGATGCAAGATTTTTTACCTGCATTAACACGACGATGATCATCATAAGTTTCTGATTTTGGTCGTGGTCTAATCAAACGTATATTTGATGTATTAGATTCACTTATATTTGTACTAATTATTGTTGAATTAAAATTGGATAATGAACGATTTCGTTGATGATTAGATGTATTCGATCGACGGGAAAAAAGTGTTTCTTGTAATTGTGTTACACGTTCTGTTATATTTGATATTTGTCGTTCAAGAGCACTACGTCCTGTATTTCGAAATGAATACGGTCGAGGTTTTATAGCAATTGATGGTGCTAATGGTCGATCACTTCTTGAAAATGATGTTGATGTTTGAATACGAGTTGATGAACTTACTTCTGACGAAGATGATGTAGATATTGAAAGAAAAGTAGTAGTCGAAAGTTTTGATGATAATGTTTTTATTTGTGCTTTTTTTGATACATGAGATACGATAGGAGTTAATGGCGGTTCTAATGTATAAGTTTTAGCTATATATGGGTGAGAAATATTAAAATTTGCTGATAATGGTAAAACAGATAATCTTGGTGATGATGTTCGACGAATTGATGAACGTCGAACAAGTGAATAAATAACAGCTATATCGGATATATCGTCATCATTAGAATCATTCTGATTATTTGATTTTATTATTGGAATATAACTACATTCTTCTTCAGGATATATAATAATCAATGGTGTTGCTGTTGCTGTTAATTGACTTTTTAATTTTAATTTTGGAATACATGATTTTGCATAGGATATATTTTCATTATTTATTATTGAAGTTGAATAGGCATCGACTGTTCGATCAACACGAACTGTACCTAATTTACCAGCTGGTATACATACCGATATCGAAGTGGACATTTTACTTTATTTTTTATCTCAAAAAATCTAAAACGCTTTGAAACAAATGATTGAATATTTTTTCTTCAATCAATTGCTTCGTGATATACCGAATAGAACGTTGAAATGATGTTCAGTATTATGGCATCATTCTGCTTGAAGGTAGCTTTTTCTTTTCGGCACAATCTTCCCGTATGTTAACTTCAGGATGATAAATTATTAATCTTCAATATACAAAAACATCGCCGGAGCATATGGCTCGTATGTCTAACAAAAGAAATTATCTATAATGACGATGCCAAACGAGAAAGAAACATGCCACCAAGGCTCTCCTCTCCCATTTGATATATATATATATATATATAAACACAGTAAAAGAATTTCTCGGATTGATTTATGCGTATACATATGTATATGTGCGGAGAAAAAAAAATTGATTTGAGTATTTTTTCTCAATTAAGACAGAAAATATAAACATTTGAAAAAACTTGTTATATATAATTTCTTGTTTTTTTTTTCGAACGGTCTTAACAAATATATATAAGTTTAGTTAAAGAAAAATAATAAGTATGTCCTTATTTGATCGATGAAAAATTATCTTAATGAAAGATAAAATAATTATTTAATTAGCATAGAAACCTTTTAGATCATGTCAATAACATCTGATTAATCAAGGTCAAAGAGAAAAATAAATAATCCATCTGGCAATATATATAATACGATGTTATCAACACATTGAAAAATCATTCAAGACAAAGATTGATTGACCACTGACTGATCAAGCGTATATGTTGTTTATTTAAACATTAATATACAAGAAACTTCAAGTTCTGAGAGAGAAAAAAACAACCGATTTTCACATCCGCTCTTTTTTTTCTTATTTATGAATAAATAGAAACAAACTTACATTTGATAAGATTGACTACGTCAATATGTGTACAATGCGTTACACGCGTGCCATTGACCTGAAAGAAATTTGAAAAAAAGGTTAGAAGAATTCTTTTGTGTCGATCTAATATATTTAATCTTTTATCGAATACAAAAAAAAAAAAAACAATTCATTTTACACTCATTTATAAAATTAAACATATATTTTTTTTGTTAATGAAATTGATGCATCATGATTTCAATATTAAAATGAGACAACAAAATAATGTTCTTTTGTTATTTAACTATTATTCTATTATCGAAAGAAATGGATTATATTTTTAGTTATATATATATATATGTTCTTTTTGACTTTTATTCGATAAATGAATCAATCAAAATACATGATGCATGAAAGATAGATAACATGTGTCCAATTTATTCTATGTAAAACAGGTGCACTACTTTCTACTTGTATTCATCCGGAACAATTTAGTAAGAAAACAAAACATAACTCATTTTATACAAACATATTCATTGATTGTTTTTTTTTTAAGTCATTAATCAACCACTTGTTTGCTCAAGCTAATCACCTCCATAATTCTTATTAAATGATAGAAAAAAAAGAACAACAAATAATGACATGTTTCTATGATAAAATTAATCTAATCAATGGTGAATATTGTTATTCAAAGTAATATACTAATTCTAGTGCAAAAAATCCGAGCATGTTGATATTGATATCAGTAAATAAAAAAAAAAAAGGACGTGCATAGATGCAAAAACAAAAAAAAAACATTTATGAAGGTAATCGTGATGATCATATTTCTTCGTAATGATCTTAATTTGTTTATTTTTACGAAAAGAAATACTATCACTGGAGAATAATTCAATGAAAAATGTTCAATTGATATTCAACAATTCATAATGGAATATTCAAAAAATCATATCAACAAAATTTATTTTAGTAAAATTTTCGTCTTTTGTTTACTTTGTCAGAATTCTAAATTTTTAAGCTTAAGTTTATTATAAGTCAATGTACCATTAATGTGATATTGGTAAAATCATTTCGCTGAATACTAGAGGAATCGAAAAATCGATCCGGTTCATATAAATATATTATCTTCTTCATTTTCATCAAGTAGGAAAAATCAAATCCTATGAATCCACTATAGAATCTATCAAAAAAAAAACCAGAAATCTAAGATCCGCTTTTTCTCTCCTAATTTCTATCTTGCAATTAGTCAAGTATCGATAGAGTAATATTCAAGTGAAATTTTACTTGCTCCAGATAGATCGAGACTTAGTTTAAGTTGAATTCGTTGTTTAATCAAAGAAAATGATTCATTAACACTATAATTGCGATTCTGACTCTAGAAAAGTTATTTTTCGGTAAATACATTATGTGTTCACACAAATTAATTATGAAGATCGGCAAAATACATATATTTCAATAGAGACCATTGAGGCAGTCCCGAACTCAGTTAGAAAATTCTTTGTCGATCGAGTCCAAGTCTAAAAATCTTCTATTGATTGAGTCTGTGTCTGACTCACAGCCTAAAAGTTACAGCAAAATATGACTTGTTTATTAGAAGATCATAGTCAAAATCGTCGTAGAAATGTGTAGGACATGCTAGTAAAAGAACTCAGAGTGACTTTCAGACTTAGACTAACAAAATTTTGTTTAAACTAGGAATACGGTTTGGATCATGGTGTGAAAATGTTCAATCAATCGAGCAGTATTCTATCTAGATTTCTTCTTTACGAGAAATGATTTAACACTGTGAGAGGGCAAACACATATTTTTAGAAGTACAGGAACCTATTACAATTACTACAAAAGCCGGTAGGACCAACGCGATCTTCCAACGTGCACTGCAATCTGCAGTTTTCGACGCTGGATAAAATACTGCTATTGGATCTGATTTCGCATCCAAAACTATTAGAGTTGAAGAGATTTATGTGTCAATCTCGATGTTTTTTTTTCTCAAAACATATGTTGCTATTTTCTGAATTAATTCAAAGCAAACATTTAATGTAGCTGACAAAGGCAATTATTGATTTATGAATATCATCTCTTTTAATAAAACAACATGTGCAACTATAGAGTTAGATTAAATTACGAAACTTCAGCAAAGCTTTTTTCTATGGATTCAAAAAATAAGAATAATAGTTATAAATATTTCTCATAATTTTACCTTTATAATTTGATCATTCGTATTAATTCCAGCTCGATGAGCTGCACCACCTTCTCGTACACTTAATACAAAAACAGGATTATCACCTGAAACTGTCAGACCATATCCATAACGATCTCTTTGAATAATAACATTTTTTTGTTCAAGTCCTACAGAATATAAAAAAAAGAAACCAATAATACAAAATTAAAATTTTCAAACAGATAATCTAACACAAACCATTAGGTAGATCGGAATCATTCAAATACGAAAAAACACTATACACAAACAACATTTATAAACATAATTAAATAATTTCACAAAAAAAAAAAGAATTAATTATTTTTTTTTATTTTACCGTTCTTGTTCCATTTTTGAAATTAATCATCACTAAAATAAAATTTATTCATCTGAAAAAAAAAAACAGAAATATATTATCATGACAATCAAAAAATATTTAATAGAGTTTAATCGTTATTTAGAGAACGATATAAAATAAATAAACATATAAAAATATGTTTGCTATATTAAATGTTAGTGATGAAAAGAAGAAGAACCACCAAGGCATCATCAATCACTCATTTCTTTATCATTTTTATTGGATATTAACAGCTATTTAACACATTATATGCATTTATTAATCATTTGCAAATATATTTAAGATTCTCTTCATATAAAAAGAAAAAAAAATTATTGGAAAGAAATTCCTTTATTTAAATATGTCGCTTTATTATTAATATCAATGATTTTAGCGTCATCTAGATGCAAAAAAAAGATTTTTTTTTATTTTATGAAGGTTTATAGAATTCAATTTTAATCAGTTATGGTTGATGAATGTATCTTTACAAATTCACATTTCTAATAAAATCATAATTCTCTAATTGTCAACAGCAAACGACTATCTTGTTTTAAGAAAGTTTTAATAAAAGTTATCTAGCAAAAAAGAAATCAATCTTCTATTTCAATAATGAATCAATTGATGTTTGACAAATCACGAGTCATGAAATTTTATAAGCGGTTACTATTACTGGTGGCTACAAATATGGTATTTCTTGTTCAAAGATCTTCTCCTTAAAAATCTAACTTCGACAGAATATTCGAGATATTGATGAAACTTTATATAGATGTTTGATTCATGGAAGTACATTAATAAAAGAATTTTACACATCCATACTTTATCGTTCTGGAGATTTCCAAGAACCACGTTGCAAAGCTCGAATTATTTTCATTTGAAAGAGAACTCCCTACGAATTCGGATGAGGGAAAGAATTTTTTAATTTTTACTCTATTTTGTTTTGACAATTATCGAAACTTGACAAATCTGGAAATTATGGGCATGATTTTCTTGAAACCCCAGAGTTTACCTAGCATTGACGATCAATTAGAAAATTCATTTGCCTCATCTAAAAAAACTATGCATATATATATATATGTATATATCTGTCGATTAAAAAATCCTTCTCTAAAGAGAAGAATATTGAGAAAAAGTAAAAGAATTTTTCTATATAATCTTTCTACTACTACATAAAATTGAGGTGAAAAGCATTAATATATTACATGTTAATCAAAGTGCTTGTCTATGTATATTAGATTGCCCTCGTACGACATGCGTCATAATAGATGATGTCACCTACCATTGCCTTTAATATTTATTATATATCATTCAACAACATAATAAATGACAGAAGAATAACACATTCATTTTTTTAATTCGCTTGTAGATGTGAGTGACGACAAGATTCTCATCCAAATTCTCACGTCATTGTACATCTGAAAATTGTGTCTCTAAAATGTCCAAAATTTGATTAATTCTGCAAAATATTTGCTTATTTTGCAGATCTAACTCACAAAAAAAAATGTTATTGATTGTTTTAGACATCATTATTTGTTTAGATAATTTCAAAAATCATTCATAAAATCCCTAAAATTTTCAAGAATCAAAATTATTTTTGTAAACTCGTACACTAGGCAACATATATGATTATCTCAAAAATCATTTTTTTGAGGAAAATCGAGTTTTCTGAGAGGGAAACTTTTGCTTTCTTTTTTAGATCTGGTTACTTATATTATGATTTCAGAGATTTAAATTTGTTTTGTTGACGTCTAGTCATGTTATGATTCAAACTGGACAAAAACTGTCAGTAAACCTTTTTGTTTCGTGTGCGCTATACCAATAATCAATCAGCGACAGTTTGATACTTAAACGGTGGGTTATCTTATGACTGCCATTCTATCGTTATATGTCGATAGTGTTCAAACAAACGCGCAACATGAGCAAGGTTTTACTAAACAATCTCGTATTTAGAGATATATCGAACTATGGTTTAATCTGACTACAATTTTCAGTTTCGGTGTAAGCAATTTTTTTCTCTTAGTCTCGGACTCGGTACATTTTTGTTTCTCCGGTTTCCGTGACCGACATCACTTTAGAATATGTTACGTACTTTCAAAGATAAATTTAATAGATCTCATTGACAAATCTTCTTTTTGTGTGTAATTTTAATTCATTTATAGTTTTATAAGTAAACATAAGAAAATGGATCTTCTGATTTTCATTTTGATCTTTTAATTATTATGCGGATTTACAAGTAGAATGTAAAATAGCCATTTAGACTAGTGATGCAACGGTGACGGCAGAATAAAACAACGCTGGTCTTGAATTGATTTCGATGTTTTTAGGGTTGAAAAGACCATTTCAAGAAACTCTCTAACTTATAAAGAAACAGACTACAGATTTTTGAACTCCATGAATCTGAACCTGTAGGAAGTTGGTCGGAATTCTTGAGATTTTGATTTTTTCCTTCGAGAAAAGCTTAGATCTCCCCGGCTGAAGAAGTCGAAATGCATATAAGATCATCCTAGTTTTATCATGCTGTCGCCGTGTTCATCATTAGTTTATACGTTCATGCCTAGACTAGTGTAGCGTTCTATCTAAAATAATGCATCGACGACAGCCATAACCATTGCATTCCTAATTTAGGCACATGTAAGATTTATTTTGTAAAGCAATCTTTACAACGAATATTAAACATTTTGTTGATGTTGATTTTACTATTCGATAGGGCGAAGTCACGAATTTATTCTATGAGTAAAAGCTTTTCTTTCAAGAAGATTTTTATTAATTTTCGAGGGTTTTCAATAAATTATTCGGTTTCTTAAACAAAACATTAGAATTTAAATTTTTCAGTTTTTATCAAATACGAGTTCAGCCGAAGAACTATCATTCGATGGAGGAGAACAAACTGAATGGAATCGTATATTTTGTCTTCAGAAATAATGATGTAAAAGACTCATTTAAATATAGTTAACTTCCTGTAATGGTCTTTCATTAATTTAGCTGTTTTAAGATCTACATTTCTTTCAAATGTCGAAAATTTCGTGCTAAAGCTTTTTTTAAAGACTTTCATTATGCTATGCATAAAAAATTCGATTTTGCCCGAGTGAAATGAATTTTGAGATGTTTTCAATGAAAATATGTAATCTAGCGTGACGTAAAGACATTTAAAATAAGTGGGTGTGGTTTAGTGTCCTGCGGGAACGACTTTTCCCCTAATTTTCCCATTCCCATTCCCATGGGAATGGGAATGGGAATTTCCATTTAGACTTAGGGAATGGGAACACGGGAATGGGAACAGAATTAAAAATTGACGTTCCCAAAATTCTTTCTATCTTATTTCAGTTCCTGCGTATATGCCATATACACAGGAACACCTGCTTAATCAATGCCAGCAAGAACAACAAAACAGAAAAAGAAAAGAAGTGAAGCACTATGTAACAGCGTCGCGATGCGCAAAACGTGATGTCGCGAGACACTGGTATACATATATATGCCAATGACACTTTCGCATAGATGAATAGATCCTTAGTAAACCTTATGGGAATGGGAATCAGAAAAAGTCGTTCCAGCAGGACACTAGTGTGGTTTCTCTCTTCACTCTTACAGCATCCAAATCCCCATACTGTTACTTCAGATCTTCTCTAAGCGACGTAACATCTTAATGGTGACTATCATTTTTAACGAAAAGATGCTGAAGTAACATATAACTGATCGTATTAGAACATTGTCGATCAGATCCACTGCGATTATGTCGTAGGAAATAAACCTACGTATGTAGTAAAGTTCAACAATTCACAAAAAGTAGTTTATGCATACACACTTAAACATATATACGACATTTTCTGCAATTATTCTCTTCAACTATACCAAGAAGTCACTATTCTATATATTTAGTCTGCTTTATGTTTGAAATAGCATGTCCAACTGTAAGGCGTGACAAAGTCCATTTTTTCAATTAAGCATTTAGTTTTATTATATAAGTACTTCTATAAATGAATTGTCATTTTTAGGATGTATGTGAGGTATTGAAGTCATCATCCTTTTTTTTTCAGGAAAAAAGTAAGAATCCTAAGAAAAGAGATCTATCAGACCCTGCAACTTTAAGTATTCTTTGAAGCAAAAAGAAAATGAATTACACATAATAAAAATTCACAGAGAATTTGGGAGTGTCAAATGAACTATTTTTGACTCTTGTTCGGTGAATATATCCAGCCCAAAACGAGTTTTCAGGGATGGAGAACTTTTAAGAGAAAAATGACATCAAAGGTTCTTTGGGAACATAGAGACTTGCAAAAAAGTAGACTCTCCTCAAAATCGTGGATTTGAGTGTGCAATAGACCGTTTTTTCGGTAGAAGATAAGACTCTTTTGAAATACCGTTTGAAGTATAGAAGCAAAAAGAAAAAAAAACTGCTAGTCCACCCGTGTTACAATTACATCTAACCATTGAAGTAAAGAATTATTGTAAAAGAATCTTTGATTTCATTGTTCCCTTAAGAAAACAAAATTAATGAAAGATTTTTACAAAAATGTAACACATAGTTCCTATTCAGTTTGTTTTCTTCTATCGAATAGTATTTTTTCCGTTGAGCTTTCATTTCATTAAAATGGGAAATCTAAACAACTTCAGAGACTTCGAAGATCTCAGAATTCTATCAATATATTTTTTCGATTGTAATATTTCCTTAAGTTTTATCTTATATGACTTTGTTTACAACATATGTTTGAAATAAACATCATTAACTAAAATATATAAATTCACCGCTTTCGAAGTATTGAGAAAAAACACCGTAAAAACTTTCTTTTGACATGAAATAAAGCTTGTTGTTAATTTTTATTTTCAATTTATTCAGACTCTTGATAGGAGGCTTGTGGACATTGTTTTTTACGTATCCTCATAAATAGAAATTGTGTGAAGTCAAGTGCAATGGACGTAGAGCCGGTTGAATCAAGCCACCTTTTTCAACCTATCACCAATGAGAAATATTGTCTGAAGATTGATGCACCTCACTGTCGACAGTCTGCAGAACCCCATTCTATTGAAATATTAAAGGTTTCTGTTATAATTCAATATTGTTTTGTTTGTAATGCTGAACAAACTTTTGTGATCGTCTAAATTCTTGATGTCGATAGATTTTCAACAAACAATTAGATTTTGCTGATTTTTCTAAAGTAATTATTTTAGATTGGCCAAAGCGTGATGAATACACTACGTTACGAATTTTTGATAAGATCGTATCAAGATATCTTTAATACAATTTTCATTTCACAGTTGTTTTTTTCTTAAATTGTAGTTACACTCAAATTGAGTCATTGAAAAAACTATTTTTATTCCATATGTCTGCAGACACAGATATTTTATCTGAAATATGTCAAATAAAACTATAGAATACATCTTATGAAATAGTGAAAAGTTCATCAAAATCAATTGATTTGTTGAAGAATTACTGACATTTCGGTTTTTCGCTAGCTTTTAGGACACCCTATATACTGTATAGAGTTTAAGTGATTATGCATTTGATAATTTCAAAATTAGCAAGTATTGAACCTTCTTCATATTCTTTATAGAACGAAAAAGCTTATAACAATGGAAGAAAAATCACACATTGAGTTTTCGGAAAAAGAGCACGAAGTTGAAGTTATCGGATATTTATGATTATACAAACAAATACTTTATTCAAGGTAGTACTAGACAATTAATAGCTATTAAAGTTGTGTTTTCATTATTGAATTGTACCATACTTAACTTTAATCCTCTCTTGATCACTCAAGTAATCATTTGTAGAACAAACGCAGAAAAAAGAAGCTAAGCACAAAATTAACAAACTGTTGGAACATGTGTTTTAGTGAACAGTATAAACTATCAAGTGATAGGAAAATATTTTGTTTTCTGTTGCTGCATCTTCGAAAAAGATTAGTTACAAAATCAACAAGTGTGAAAAACATCACAAGCGTTAGATTTTTTTTCTACCAAACAAAACAAGATGTATGATGGAAATGTATTGCGTGATATACAACGATGATAATTTCTACTACTAATATCAATACGCTTGAAAGTTTCAGAAAAGTTAGATAGAGAAAGGATAGTAAAACACAGAAATGTTACTACAGATTTTACGAAATCCGACGTCCCTATGTTCTCTACGAGTTTTTTTGCCGAACTACATCAGATTTATGGAAGCAGAGATAAGTAAGTCAAGTCATACATATTTTTGCAAATAAAATACATATCTGATTCACATGACGTAAAGTGATGCTTGCTATTCTAATATAAAAACTCTATTCGTTAATAATACGTGAACATAATTATTAGTCGACAACAATATTTGACATAAATCCTACGAATGATGAATAATTACCAATAATAATCAATACTAAAGCGCAAAAGTTTTTTCTTCGACATTGAGCTGAGCAATATTAAAAAACAAAAAAAAAAGTTGATAATATTGCATTTATCAAAGATGAAATTACTAATTATCGTAGTGATGATGATAATCATTCGAATAGAATTATTATCATAAATCAAGTGATTAAATAAAAATTATTGAAAAAACTGACAACCAAGGTTTTGACAATGCCTACAACGTCATCATCTGTAGAAAGAATATTTTCTCACAGTGGCTTTCTATTACGATAACATAGGGCTAAAATGTCAAGAAAAGAGTTTCAAACATTAATCACGCTAGAATGTAATCAGAGACTGATGTAAATCTTTTTTTGTCAGTAAATTGATACATAAGTATATCACAAGATTTGAAAAAATTCAAGTCAGCGACGTAAGACTTAACTTGAATTAAAAGAAATTGACTTGCCCATCTCTATACGAAAGGCTGCATTTAGAATGTTTCTTAAGTCCTTCTCACCCCCCCCCCCCTCAATGATTACTAGAATGACCAAACTACCGCCACAAAACGAGAATGTGCCCGATTGTTAAGTCTATGCCTATGATATATTGGAGACATTAATATTCTATTTCGATGATTGTTTCATTAATGACTCTTCCAGAATCGCTATGAGCAGTGCCAAGTTAATAAGATATGTCAGTAACAGATTGAAAAATGAAATCTTGATTTGACAAAAATTGATTCATACATCAGAATTAGATAAAAAACGTACTCATTTTTATAATCCATTGAATGTAATTTTGATTCATCGACCAGCTATGCATGTCAGTATTTATTTGATATTCATCAATGAAAATAATTCCTAATTTAATATTGAATTATTGATATGAATCGTATGTAAATATCATCATATATTTAAAGACGAAATTTTTTTTTTGAAGATGCCTGGATGCTCTTTTATTCTAAAAGTAGAAAGTATGCTGTCTACCCTGCAAAGATATATCTAAAGATAAATATTATATCTCTTTCATCTCATCTTTGAAAACAACTCAACAACGATCCATATCATTAGAAAGCTACAATTCATGCTGACATATCTCCTCGCGATCAGTTCCAACTCACTAACCTTTGATTAAATATTTTATAATCATAATTATCTATACTTTCAACATCATCCTATCTGGATACTTCATTAACTTTAATTATCCTTGTTTATAATCATCATCTAAGTAAAGATAAACTAAAAACTACAGTATTATGCCTACACTGTGCTAGAGAAGAGTTATAAAAACCATCAAATATAAGCTTTTGTTACATCGTTCATTTTTTTCCTTCTTAGAATTACTTAGTTAAAATTTGAATTCTAACATATCAAGATAATATGAAAATTCCAAATATCATTCTCATAATATTACGTCGTGTATGATATTATCGTCGATTTTTTTTCTATCATGAATCTCATTAAAAGAAAAATATTTCTAGAAATATTTACAAGAAAATTAGTCATTTATCATCTATAGATCTATACGATAAATAGATGATTATACTAAAAACCTGGTAACTATTGTGATAATTATAAAATATGCATAACATATCAAAAAAAAAAAAGTACGCCGATTTATCTAGTAGTAATAAATTTACCTTTGATAAAATCTTTCAATAAAATAACTTTGAACGACTAAAATTGATTCAAAAAAAGTCAAATTTTTCATTGTATGAACCACAACTATGTGGTATTTTGTTAACCATATTCTGTATTTCATTTATTATGATTTTTATTTCAATAATAAAATAAAAATTTTCTAATATTTTGTTTGTTAAAGAATAAATATTATTGTGTATTTTAATGTTGAGTATAATTTTAAATTAGATGATTTTTGATAGAATAATACATCAAAGAGAATTACTCCACTTTTTTAATCTTTTATTTTATGCAAAGAATGACAATGAAAATGAATATCATAGATTATTATAGTATATTCCTACGCCTACAGAAATTTTAATTAATTTATGAAATATATGAATGAAGATTGTTACAAATGTAATGCATCATAGTTTATCGAAAGAATTAAATTTCGATTTATTAAAGTAATTTATATCTTAAAATTTCGAATTAATTAAACTGAAAAATAAATTGAAAATTTTATAATTTTGAATTAATCATAATTCGAACTGCTGGAAACAAATGGATTTTCTTTTCTAATTTCTATAACCGAACCAACTCATCTTGATCTCAAACGTCTTCAATTATTAATCCAGCTTATAAACGCCTACCATTTCAAAGTCGGATTCATCATATCACTCATGATTTTTCCTGAGTGAATATGCTTAATACCGAATTAAAGTTGCTTATGTATGTTGAGGAAACTAATTTGACTGAGTACTTCAGTCCTTTTATGTATATCTACAAAGATTCTCTACTTGTATACTTAGTTTTACACCGAAGAATCAACGTCATCCACTTTCAGAAAAAAAATCATCTTGCTCCGATTTATATCTTATATAATTGATGAAATGTGAGTGTCTACATTCATGAATATGTTCTTAGAATTATTGTCGTCTTAGTATTAATTCAGGTTCACTGATATTTGTTAAATATTTTAAGAAGAAATTCCTTTCTATGGATGTTATAAACATTTTTGGAGTGAGACATATTTAATGTTAAAACTATGACAAGAATAACTGAACAAATCGTTTTAAGAAAAATCATATTGTAATATTTCAAATGAAAATAAATTTTCTTTTAAGTTATTGAAACCGAATTTTAAATGATATAAAAATCAATAAACAATTTTTCTTTGTCATCTAGTCATTGTTATCGTTTTTTGATTAGTTATTAATATTATTCTCGATCATTACATATATTGATGGCTGAATAATAAATACTTTTAAAATTATATTTTTTTTTTTCTTTTATAAAGTATTGTTTTTAGATACCTATCAGCTTTCTTTAATTTCCTTTTCTGAAAGGTGTCTTATTGTCTAATCTGTGAGCAGCTCAACTAAGAACTTGTCGATGTCAAGTATAAAATCCAAACTATTTTGACGTCATAATGACAAGTTAAATTCCATTTATTCTTTGTATTTCAACAAAAAAAACAAGAATAGAAAATAAAATACAACAGACATAAAAAACAACCACCGGAAGTTTATTGTGATGTTAGTTTACCTTACGGTTTCATCAGTAATTCTAGTTGACATGGTTCTCGACGAAAATTAGTTCATTTCCGTGGTTTAGATGATTTTGAATAATGACGTAATGAACCATTTGAATCCTGCAGTCTTTTCTTCAATACAATAATCAAATCAACCTGTTTCATTATCATTATTAAATGACTTCATTTTCAATAAATTTGAATGAAAATTTTTTTTCCGTAAAAATACTCTTTTTAATGCACGACGAAAATTAGCTCCAAATAAAATATATATAAAAATATTAATTGAATAACTTAAATAAGACATATAATGTAATAAGACATCTCTATATAAGGTAAACACACTGTAATGTTCATTAGATTTCAACTCATTTTTTGTCTGTTCATAAAATATGATTAAACGTAAATAATACGATGGAAAATTTAATGAAAGACATGTTAAAGATATAGCTAAAAGCATTTTTGTTAAACGTAATTCTGTTAAAATATGTCGCCGAGTTGAATCATGACTATGTTGTTTTCGACGTATGACTGATGATGGTTTGTCAAATGACGTTTTATTTTTTTCTTGTTTTCTTATTGAATCTGTGTCATACTGTGTCCAATAGGATGTTCGTCGACATTGATAACTTGAACCATTTTCAAAAAAATGTTGTCGAAATGTATTTGAACAAAATAATTTTTTTATTATTAAAATATTTATTATTGATACAAAAATAAATGGTAAAACCATTGTCATTATTGTATCAATTAAATTAATATGATTTAAATAACGTACATGACTTTCTTTTTCTCGACATTGTCCATATTTATCAATTTCTGATGCAAAAAATGATGGATAAATATAGAATAACAATACTGGTATAACAATCATTAAAATAATTGTATGAGAAACTGTTGGTGTACATTTTGACATATGTTTTAAAGGAAAATTAACAGCAAAAAAACGCTCTGCTGTAAATGCAAGCACCATCCATATATGTAAAAATGATGCTACAAATGATATATATGTTTGAATTTTACATATAACATTTGCACCATTATATAATGATCGAACAAAACAAGCATTTATCCAACCGGGTAAAAGATCAATTGAAAAGAAAACATCCGATACTGCTAATACCAATAAAAATGATGATGAACGAACATGTCTTTTAAAAGAAAAATACAAAGAACCAAATAAAACAAATAATTTATTTGAAGAAACGTTTTTTTTTTTTTTGGTTTCTTTTATATTTACCTTAATGGTTTGGTACTAAATATAATTGCACATATGATATTTCCACATATACCAAGTAAGGCCAAACAGGGCACATAAACTAATTGTAAATACTGTATAAATGTACTATGAGTATATATTGATGTTTGATTTGCAACAAAGTATTTTGTTTCATTCATTTTTTATATTTCATCTACGATGAATAGAACTTTTCAATGATAATGATATTCTATAAAGAAAAGAAAACGTCTTTGCCAAGCAAATTTAATGTTATTCATTCTTTCTCTATTTTTTTATTATTAACGTCATTCCTTTTTTCCCTGAAGCAATTTTCATTCTCGTATTTTTCTTCTTATTTTTTTCTATATATAGAAAAATCTCTATCAAATCATATAGAAAAAAAGAAAATTAACTAGAAAATTACGATCAAAATATGAAAGAAAAGAAAAAAGAAAACAGCGATAGAGACGAATCATTTATCATTTAAGTGTCTAAATATGGAAAGATGATTTTCAGAATAATAAAATAGTCATTTAGAAATACATAATTAAACGGGAGAGATTCACATCATTAACATATCTTAAATGTTCATGCATCCATGAAATAGCTTTGATCTAAAGTCTTTTGTTCTTATTGTCTATATTTCTTATTAACAAAAAGCCAATTTCAAGACTTATGCTTTGTTTTTCTCTATTTATATTCTTCGAATTGCAATACGGACATCAACAACAATATACTTTTCGGTCAAATCATCTTTTTTTCTACGCAATACTATAAAAATTAAAATAAAGAACTCATAAAACCTCAATTAACAGTAAAATATTATAAAATAGTCGGCTTAAATTCATTTTGAATGCTAAGGCAAACAGGATTTAATAAAAACAAGAATTTCTTTAAATATTTTCATAAGTAACAGCAATAATTCATCATTTGTTTGTTAGATAATAAAAGATGACGTTTAAATATCGAACATAATTTAATAATCTTATGATTCGACTAAATTGACAATAAACATTGCAGAGCTTTTATAACATGTTAGAATATTAATATTATTCAATATATTTCACTAGACATGTGCAAAATCACGTTTTTTAAGTGACAGTTTCGACAAGTTCTTTTGCAGTAGTCCGACTCCACAATCCTCTTAATCCTAGTGTAGTTCTGGTATCGATTAAGCGAAAATTATTTTAGAATTTATTTGCATAAAATTTTTAAAAAGTCTTAAATACTCGTGTTTTGCTTGATTCAACCGACGAATGTCATTGTTTCTATTCATCGCTTCTGAATTTTACTTTGATTGTGATGTGATTTATAATATTAAATGCTAAAATAATTATGGAAGATGTAACTAAAATTAATAGTTTCAGGTCGAATAACTTTTTTCTCACCCATTCAGACACAGTACATTCTAACTTTTCTTGTCTCACATAACTCCAGTCTTGACACTTTGTCAAATTTTATTTTGTCATTAAAAATAACCAACGTGTCAACAAAGCAAACTTTGAGTAACATTTTTTTGACGCTTTTTTATTTTAGTGGTTGAACTGACCTCATCCAGTTACTTTTAAAACTTTTTGTTTCTTCATATGTTCGAAGAATTTTATTGCATAAAAACTAAGGTTAAAAAAATCAGAAAAGTCTATTAAAACTGTAATTCGCCAAAAGCATATAGCCTGAGTAACCTCAATATTTATTCGATAGTTTCTTTTACTTTTTACTCGTCATATGAGAGTAAACAACAATAAAGACGGATTCATTTTCAGAGTCAGTAGTAAAATCTGTATCGAAAAAATTATTCAATATTTGTACAATTTTTGACTGCAAGGAAACCTACAGGTTACATCACTGCAGATTTTCTGATGGTAAAAATCTCTAAATACAAATCCTTATTGATGATGTTTTACTATCATATATATTAAGACTACTAAGACTCGTGCTTTCAACGTATTGCAGATTTTACAGACATTTCTGACTTTTTACACTTAATTTTCCTAAGTTTCTTTGCAAAATCCATAGTTCAAATATATGAAAAACAACTTTTTTGAAAATAACTGGACGAGATCAACTCAACCATAAAAAAAAAGTGTCAAAAAAATGTTACTCAAAGCTCAAATTTCCGGCAACTTAGAAGCCCTCTTGATTTTATATTCATTTTCTTTTGAAAGAAATTAAAATATTTATACGAGAAAACAAACAACTGTTGTATTGTTCATGTCAAATATGCTTCACTAAAGGCTATAAATTATTTATTAACTCATTTGACTCAAAGAAAACCTTCCTGTGATAAATATACAATATGTTATGAAAAATTTTTAAAAATCAACATAATTGTAATATTTTATCCCTATATGAATCATATACGTATATTTATAATACTTGCCTTTCTTCAATGTTGAAAGAAATACATATTTGCAAGCATAATTATTTTGTCAAAGAAAATATCTTCATTATTTTGAATGATAAAATTTGGTTTTATAATTTAATAAATTTTATAGGAGACCTTTCGATAATAGCAAGAAGAAAATTTGACCTGTGAATGTTATCATGTCAAGCAATTTGTTCTAAATCTGAGCTGAAAAGTATCAAGACATCAGAAAAATCTTCTTAGCAGAATTTGATTTCAAACTTTTAGATAATCTTCATTATAAATTCCATTATGTCTCTTTGACAACACTTTCAATTATATATCTAATAGTGAATTTGTTTTTTCATTAAGAAGAACGCTTAAAATAAAAAACAATTTTTATTCTTTTATAACGAATATAATAAGTGTTAAAAGAGCAATTATATTCATAAGGATATAATTTATTAGCTTTTTAGATAGTGTTCCATTACAATAATTGGAATAACAACAATATGTTATTGATCTTTCATATTTTGTTTCTAGTTTTCCTTCTTTACATTCTCTATCGAGTGCACCACGTACAACTCTATCAAGTCGACGATCAATCTCGTTATAAAATTCTTTTTTCTATAAAAAAAAAATTAAAGACAATAAAGTTTTATCTAATTAAATAAACTTGCATAACAGGATTTAACACGTGAAAATATACCAACAATAGATCCATATGTTTGTATACCAAAACTTGACCATGGATAAGGACAATATGTACAATCATAACATTTCAAGGCGAAAGTAAAATTAATCAGACATGAGAATATACATAGAGATGGTACACTTAAAAGTACAAAGAACATTTGTTAAGTACGTACACAGAAAAAAAATGTGCAATTAGTTTTTGGCGCCGAAATTTAATTAAACTAGACAGCCAAACATTGCTAGATGAAACATTTATTGTTGCCATTCTATTTTGTTTGTATATAAACTCCAGTTACATGTACGATTAATTAGACTTTCCATAGTATTTTAGTTGCCCTTTGAATTTTAAAAAGTCATTTCTATTGAACTTATGATTCATCTAAAGATTTTGTGAGAAGCTCTTTTCTGAATGACAATGGTCAGATGCAAAAAGGTGAGCATATAACGAGTCTGATAGATCTATGTCATTGTTGCTTTCTAATTCGAAAAACTCTCAAGATTTTCATGAATCAATTTGATATTTATGCTGTTTTGTTCAGAATTAAATTCTACATCGGACAGCATACCAATAAATATTTCAATGGACAAGTCTGACTTTTGAAAACATGATTTTCTTAAGTGATCTCAAAAATACCAACAATTTTCAGTTCTAAGTCTTTTTCACATAAACACCAGTTTCGGAAGCAATGAAAAGATCGTTGAAGCATAGAGCTCAACATTATCTATCTACTAGTATTAAATAATTTGTTTTTGACATCAATTTTGATGAGTAAAATCTTTATGCAAATCAATAAGCATCAGCAGAGAACAGCAAATCCCAGTGAAATAATTGTGTAGACGTAAGCTTTTTTCAATTTGGTACTGACAACATTAAACTTGTTTAAAAAAAAACAAAGTTAAAAGTTTTGTACAGCTTCATGAAGTACGAGAAAAGGCATCACGATTTAGTGCAACTTTTTTCTGCACACCTGTTATTTGTACAAGCAGTCCAGGATTATGACGGTCAGCTATATATTTATGTTCTAGATCTATTGAAAATTCTCGATGTCAAATTGATAGCTTTTGGTAACTATGACTAGTATTGAATTAGTGAGAATAATTGTGTTCCTTTTGTCTCAATAGTGATAAAGTATAAATCGAATCTTTTGCGATGATCTATCATATCCTATTGACAACAATTGGTTTATGTCTGAAAGACATTTTATAGTTAAATAGGTAAAAGCAGCACACAAGATTTCTTTATGAATCTTCAAGGAACTTTTTCGAGTAAGCTTCTCTACGAATCCAAACACTTTACGAGTATATTAGTCCTTTGAAGCCATACAAATGAACACTAGAATTTTTGAAACTCAAGCCCGTTTATAAAACCTGTTTCAGACTCAAATCCGATAGATTAAAATTTTTCGAACTCTGAACCCAAGCCCATACTTTACTCCTAAGTTCAACGAACTTTTTAGTTTGAGTATAATTCAGAAGATACGAGATACTTTTATTAATCATTTGTACTCTGATACTAACACATTCTACACATTTCTCACACAATTTTAATGATGATCTGCTAAAAAGCAAATCATAATTGACTGTTACTTTTAGAGTACAATCGGTTGGCCTGGGCCTAAGCTCGATGAGATTTGGGACTAACGCGACGACGGGCTCTGTGTCAGACGAATAAACGCATACTTTAGATTTATCATACGAAAAAATACAGCGTGTTTTAAATCTTGCGGATCAACAAAATTGATTTATATGCAAACGAGGACTAATCCATAATTAAATGAGTCTAGATGAACGTTGATTTCAAATAACATACTATTAAATGACATATTCTCTTCTAGTAATAAAAAAATAAATAAATATGAGAATGTGTTGATAAATTTTTCTCAATCGATCAACATGATATTTTATTGAAAAAAGAAAACTAAAACACTTTATTGTATAAGCACATATATTCATTTGATTACAGGAAAATCGTATTTAGCTATCATGTATTTGTTTTTTAGCACTTCTTATGACTTCGCTAGGTCTTTGAAGAATTTTATCAACTATTTTTTTACAATTATTCCAAGTTAATTTTTGTCAGTTTTAGTTCAATCTACTCATGTATATGATGTACGATCAGTTTTGCCTGAAAGATTCCAGAGCATGGTAGAAAGTTGGAGATAGAGATACAGCATTTGAATTCAATGACTGAATCTTCCTGTTTCCAATTGGAAGTGGTCGTCATCGAGTAGAATTGACTGTTAGACACGATCATCATAATATTGCTTGGAAGTTTCTACTATTTTCTGCAGTTTTCTGACCGGAGTACCACGAAGCCGGATACTAAAATCATTGATCTGGATAATTGCGAACAGCTTCAAACTTGACACTTATTCTTCTCGTACTGTGTTCTTTCATATTTCACATACATTTTCAATGTGTCATATATCAGGAAATTTGCCATTAAAATCTTTAGACAGATATCAATCATTAAATAATTTATGAATAATTCATATTATAATCTTTTTTATTTGTTTTAGAATTTTTTTCACTTTCAAATATGATATTTTTCACGAGATACGTTTTAAATACCTTTACAGACAACTTCTTTCATAAATCTAGTGTTTGCAATGTCATCTATATCGATTCATTTTTGTTTGATTATGACAAGAGAAGATGTCATTCAGTAGTAATATATATTATTCGAAAGACCAATATGAGTACTCAAAGCTCATCTAGTTATAGTTTGTTATGGATAAATCCCTGTTTGCATATCAACTAATTTTATCAGGCCTTAAAACTTATCTGGCTGTGCGTGGATGCTGTTCTTCTCTTCAACTACATCCAGTGATAACTACGAGCATTGTTTTTGCTATCAAGTTTTCTGAGCGTTATCTTGAACGTTCAAATGAAGGCTTATCAAATAATGAAGAGACCGAAATTCTTGTCAGTAGACGAAATATTCTTACTGTCACCAAAAGACATGCAAAGAATCAAATGAGTTTTAATCATCTGTGTCTTTTACGAGAATTAAAACATTTTGATGTTTGAAAGTCATTTTCGATTGTTAGTTAGCATAATATATATTTGAGTGTCTTTTGAAGTTTTTCTTTTCAATTTTACTATTCATAGATGTGATCATTATAAACGGCTTTTGAAACTGGTTGTATTGTAGTTTCAAGTCAAAGCATTAGAAAATTTCATCGAAATTGTTTGTGCTTGCTGCTGATCTGAAGCGCGTACAATTCCCATCCATATTTGATTATCAGAAGTTAAAAGACAGTGACACATGCATGATTATGATCTGTGCTTATTTGATCTTCCAAAAATGTCTTGCAAAAGAAGTATGACTGTCATTTGACAAAATATATATATATTACTTGTTCATCTCATCTAGTCACGCTCTATCATGGGGTAAGCGGGCGAGTGAATGAAGAGAAGACGCTCATCCATTGATGAATGAATCGCTCTTTTTTTGACAAATCAAACAATGTTGTTTCTACACTATTTCAATCTATTGTTTAAGATAGATAAATGTGTTCTATGCATCGCATGACTCATTCGCCAAGGCCAAACAAAGATTGACTAATGCGCATGTTGTATTTGCGTCGTTTTCATGCAATGACGATGTGTTTGCACACGATATCTTTGAGTAACTGCTCTCACTTGAGCAATAAAAGTTCGATAAGCAATCGACGAATGGCGTACTTCCTTGACTGTCAACATTGATATTTTTTTTCTTACTTGCAAAAAAAGACATAGCACAAAACAAATATTCAGATGAAAGGAAGTTGCATTACATTTTAGTGCCATTGAGAAAGCACATTTTTAGAGCATTTCTGTACAAAGTAACGAACAAAAATACTAATGAAAGACTTTATCACAACAGCAAACATTCTCAATATTTCGATTGCCACATTCTGAAGGACTATTTACACGAGATAGAATGGAAGCTGCTTCTCTTTAAGCCGGTTTTAACAATTATATTTCCAATCGTTGAATAGCCAAATTATAGAAATATGAACAGAGAAAGCAAAGGAATAATGGATAGTTGCTTATCGTTATTTGTCGAATGAGATCATTCCCATCACTTGAAGGACTCGTGTGTTGACAAAATTATTGAGTTCGAATAATTATCCTTTTGAACTTCTCACATTCAATCCCTATGTAAAAAAAAAGGCTTTTATCAACACAGACAGAAGTCGCACACTACCTGAAGTTCGCTGAACCTTCTATTTCATCCTTGCTAATGAATGTTCGTCACAATGGATGGTACTTAATGTAAGGTGTTTCGAAAGTTCCCATGGGAAAAAACTCAAATAGCTGTTGAACAGTTCCAATGATATATATGAGCGTTTTTAGCATTTAAAATGATGATACATCAAGTGAGAAACAGTCTTCTCTCGGCTGTTCTCGACTTGCCATATATCGTCTTTTTCTGATGACAAGACACTCTTGGCGTGTAGGATGATGAAAAACAGAGAAAAAGTACACAACGAACGAAAATCTCTTTTAGATAGTTATGAAACATGTAATATAATTGTTTTTTTGATCAAGCTCACAGGCGAATGATACATTGACTGATCCTAATGATGTTTATGCCATATCACTTAAGTTTGATATATTCAGGAGTGCTTCATGTGACATGATCTTTCTATGACATTCACTTTTTTATGTAAAGTTCGATCAAAGTCCAATGATGATAAGTATTTAGTTTCAGTCTCGATCTTTTACAAAAACAAACAGTTTAAATAGAAAACTAAATCACAAGGAGCATAAGTCTATCCTTTATCGAGTTGCATTTCTTTTAGTGAATGTGGCCTCCGCCCCCCCTCCCGGTCGTCTCGAATTAGACTGGACCGACATTTTCATTTCAATATCACAAGATAAAAAACTTTCTGCAGATTTCATTGATATATTTTTTAAACTCAACATTTGTCTTGTTGTTTTCTTTGACAATCGATGGTATTTGATACCACAAGAATATTACTTGTTTAACTAGTCAATTTCTCGATCAACGGAATCGTAGTTTTCATTGATAACTTTTTCAAAATTAGAGCTAACGAAAATTATTCTTTTCATAGAAACAGACGGAGAATTTCAAATTCGAATAATGCTCCATCTTATAAGGTGTAGGCTATGTTTCTTATCGAATTATTGAGTTGACATGTTTTCTTTGGCATGAAGAAATCAAAACTTGTAATTTAACATACTTTCTAGGCAGATTAAAAATCGTTACGTTTTACTGAATAGTTTGGTTTTGTTTCGAGAAAAAAAAAACACGTTTTTTTAAGTTGTCATGCTGGGTTTGAAAATCATATATGTAATTATTTAATTAATACAAATTGCATTTTTTTTTGTTTTGATAAAATGTTCAGCAAAGTACGCTTTTGCGACATCCAATATTTTTAAAACTACAAAATACGCCAAATGCACTTGTTTTGAAAAATAATATATCAATACATTCCACAGACAATTCTCTCTCTTGTAACATCAGAACGAAATTTACTAATTTAGTCTAGCTTGGCAAAAAGCAGCCTATCAAAAGTCAGTAATTTTATCTGACTCATTCGTTATATAAAGTTACGTATCATACAATAAAATGACCTGGACTATGTTTATGATACATGATCACAAAGTAAAAGAATGTGCGAGAATAGGCTTTATCTTCAAGTGCTCGAATACTATCTATTATTTTTTATATAAAACTACTGACAGAAGTGCAGAATTTTTATTCTTATTCTAATAAAACAACGATCATAATTATTAATCAAAACGAGCAATAAGTGTTTGTCAAGTGAATGTGAGACACGTACATACTAGCAAAATGACACGAAATTATCATCGAATACAAGAGACAAGTGGTAAACGACAATCAAATGTTCTACCCGTTTTCACCGTTGTACAACAACAAAATGGTCGTCGTATGAGTACATTCATCAATTCTCAACGTCGATTATCTCTCGTGTCGCAGCTGTCTTTGCCACATGGTGCTGAATATCGTCCACAAAAACGATTACCACCCAATGGCCTCGAATCACAGCCAAACATCCTACCGATGAATTTAACAACAATGATTAAAGATAATACTAAACCATTTCATGCTAAATCAACTAAAAAATCAAAGCCATCTCAACATCGACTCTTATCTCATCTATGTTGTGTTGCTGATAATGGGCGACAATATGGTGATGATATGCACACGTTTGACGTCTGAAGTGATCGCTTTCAGATCATATCACAATCGTCCAAAGATGAAACTCACAAGGAGGTCACCATTGGAACTCAGCATTATTTTGGCAATGTTTTGACAATTTTCGTTCTTAAATAATTCCGCCAAAGAGTGAACGTTTCGACATGCAGATTAATATTCCTATTATTGACCTGCAATTCAAATAAAACTTTGAACACATATCTCCTTTATATATCATGTATTCATTTGTACATAAAGCAAAGTGCAAATAATATACGCAGAAGAAAAAAACGAATTTGTATTTGTCTGAATACAAAAGCTTAACAAATTCAATGACTTTCATCTGACTACTGCTAATGATAGTTGCATTAGTAATGTTTTGTGATAAATTCAATCTCGACTTCTTTGTTCAATGTAACGAAGATAATTGAAATAGTACTAAGAATTGAAAGAGCCGACACACGAATAGAAAACCATTCTCATTTCAACTTGAAAAGTTAGCATAATTTGTCGAGAACAAAACAAAGGACAACTGAAATAATTGCTTTTAAAAATATCACACAAATATAGATGGCAAAGAGTTCCGCTTCACTTTTTCTTACTTTTTAGCATACTCTTTATGTGCTACAGCTAAAAGTTAGGAGCAATAGATGCAGAAAGATAAACATTTTAGTACATAGTCATGAAACAGCATTACACACACAACATTTTGCAATGTAGAATATTGGATCATGTTCAATTTTTATTTTTATTTATGCTTTTCTGACGATATAACAATCTACTTTCAATCCTCTCAGGAGTGCAAGACATGAACAGCACATGTATCGCACATCGTGTATAAAACATATCGACCGTAGAAATGTGCTATAGAAGAAACGATAATGGCGTTGTCTCCCTACACAAGTATCACTAGTGATCTTTACAGTTCTCTTTCAATGATCTGATTGTGCTGGAAGAAATTTCTTTTTTGGACACTCTGTTAGTCAATTGTTTGAACACTGAGCTCAAAGGCGAAGATAAGCAAGAAGTTTGTGTTCAAGCTGAATAATTTATTCTCCATTTAGGTGCAAGTTAATGCTCGATACATGGTGATCAAGAATCTGAAGTGAAAATATCAATTCATACGCTTTCCTAGTCTCAATTCTGCTCATTCCTTAAGAAGTCCTGGATCTCAAGGATCTAGTGAAGTTTTCCCGAAAATTCTGCCTCAATTCCTGATAGTTTCTATTCTCAGGATTTCTCACAGTTAGACAGGGTCTTGATTAGGACTTCTTCAGGTTCCTACCCAGATTTTTTTTCTAAATTATGAATGTCGGGTCCTGCAAGAATTCAATCTGAGTCCTTTTCATAATTCTTACAGGAATAACGGAGAGGATTCTCACAAGATTTCATCAATCTGATCTGCATCCTGACGCAAGTATTCAGCCGACTACTATTGTTAAATCACACGAGAACCTTAGCAAGAACTCAGGAGGAGGATGTATCGTTGGCTGTGACAGTAAGTTGACTTAAGGTGAACCTGAATTCACACCCACAGTCGTCTCTTGTTTCTTGAATAATTACCTGTTCAAAAACAAGTCATAAACTGCTAAGGATCCTGATTAAATTTTGTGTCAAATCCTGCTAGGATCTTGAAATTTCGTGCTACACGCTTCTTTCAGGAATAAATGGCTTCCTCAGGATAAAAGAGCAAATCCTTGAAGGATCCTAATTGGATTCCTTAAGAAACCAGCACGGAAAAATCAAGGATTTTTCCAAGGGTTATATATTAGATAATGAGTAGGTGAACAGGAATCTCCCACCCACAACCATACCACACGTGGAGATTTTAAATTACTTCAGAAGACCTCAGACTGATGTCTGTACTGTTTTATCCTCGGTTTTAATCAGTTATAGTCTTTTTTAATGTGTTTTCACAGATATTATTTTACATCAGTAGAATAGAATTAACTCCAAGAAACAACTTTTACTTTAGGGTATGGGCGTGAGTACGTCAAAAGAAAGAATACCCATATCCACATCCACACCCCATCGAAACACACACCCACCACCCCTTACCCCACACTCACAGTGTGCGCCAATTAATTTCCACTCTTCGCCCCTTCTTGTTTTTATTCATTAGGATTATTACAATGTGTTTGCTTTTCGATAATCGGTTTAAAGTGAGAAAGTACAGATATCACCGCGTCGCATGCTACACTAATCATAAATAACAACTAAAGGTCGCAGAAGTAAAAATACATCAGAAAAAAATATGGTAAACTTTTTCACTGCACAGTAACCTAAAATTTACCATATGGAAGAAAAAAATGAGTATCTCCACCATATTGAGACCAAATGAATTGATTTCTTTACCACTGATAAAGGAGAATTCGTAGTTCATATTAATAGGAAAACTTCGACATAATCTATTTTGAAGTACCACTGTTGGCATCAATAATAAATTTTAATCTTACATGTGTTCTAAACAAAACGACGATATCATCATGGCTAAAACAAGCAGCATAACTAATTTTTTTCGATGAGTTCTCTAAATTATTCTTGCTTGAGCTCATATTTATACCATAGATACTTTCTTTGCTACTCAGTGTATTCTGAAAGTTTCAGCCAAAATTCATTGAGAAGATCGGAATATGTGTCTCACGTTCTATTGTGGTACGAGAGTCTTTTTTGTTGAAGTCACTGCTGACATCTGAAACCGGATTTTCTAAACCTTTTCCCTATCAACATAAATTATGAATGGTCCTTTACACTGGGCGAAACTATCAGTCCATTTTATCAAAAGACGACGAAGATATTCAAAAAGGACTTTTTTGGTATAGTTACTTTTTGGGTTACTGTGTAATAAAATCAGATACCATATTTGTTTCTGATGTATTTTTTCTTCTCTGAGCTTAAGTTGCTGTTTTTGATTAATATGCCATGCTATGCAATGAGATCTGTACTTTCTCACTGTATACTGATTATCGAAAAACAAACACATTTTAATAGTCCTAATGAAAAAAAACGAAGAAGGAGAAGAATCAATTAGCGTGCATTATAATTTTTCATCCTAATCACAGAAATTCTACTGTTGTCTTCAAGAACAAAGTCGTGAAACTAAGATGTTAAGATTGTTTTGACTTTATTGAATTCCGTCAGAATATACAAGATCCGCTTTTTTTCTTTTAGAGGATTTCAATTTCTTGTCTCTAAGCATTAGGAAGTAGTAATGCTTCTTTTTCAATGCATTTTTTATCCATGAATTATCATATGCTGATGATCCGTGTTAACTTTCTCAGATTGTTCAAGGCCACTGAAAGTCTTTTTGTATTCTGGTGCGATCCCGTAGATTTCTTGAAGTGTTTATGGTCTCAAGAGAATTCCATAATATTTGGAATTCAGCAGAGTCGATCAAAATTTTCTATCTATTTATTACTTTTTTGTAAACCAAAACTTATATTATATAGTGTTGAAAGTTGATCTAAAATAACGACTTTACAATCGTATGTACCTTTATCCATATAATCCATAGCTATGACCGGAGAGTATTAGATAATACGAACAATTAGTTTCAAGCACACAGATGTCCACAGAAACATTTTTGGTTTTCATCAGTTAAACTGATGTAAAAAGATTAAAAAAAAACCATATGTTTTAGCGAAAAAGATCAGCAATGAGAATATAATAAATTCTATTACCGACCGTTTTTTGAAGCATTTTAAGCCTATATTTTAACGAAAAAGAGGTTGCTTTTTTCATCAGATAAAACGAATTAATTGCTATTTAATAAAATCTAGAATGATGACCTTATCATACAGACACTCTTGTGACCGGTGTTTTTCCATTAGTTTTTTCGTCTGCTCTCTCGTTATGTATTTACGATTTCTTGATTTTTTTCTTTTTTGTGAAGTGGTTATATCACTTTCGTATTCAAAACTTTTTATTCGCGATATTTCGAAGTCTAGTGTAATCTGCTATCGTTACCGACAATTTCAGCATAGATTCATCGAAAAAACAAGCATTTTTGTTGCTCTAAATCTTCACATAGATAGAAGTCTCATTAAATCTATCTTATTATGAAGAAAACTCTCAATGAATCTTTCTTACAGTAATAAATTTAGAAATATTTAGTCTTTTATTTCTAAAAACTGCCTAGACAAAAGAAATTTTCATATCATTTTCATATACAGAGGATTTCTGTTATTCATCTTCACAGACAAAAAACGGTAACTTCCATTTTCGCCGATTCTACTTTCACCGAACTCCATTTTCACCGATTCCAATATCGCCGACTCATTTTTTTGACCGAAAATTACCAAGTCAAATATAAATCATTCTATATTAAGAGTTTTTCCAATTTAATAGGTTTATTAACAAACTCATTAATTATCAACTGAGCTGGTAACCATCTGAGTTGGTAACTATCTGACTTGGTGACTAAGTCGGTTAAAAAGAGTGTGGGTGTCGGGTGTGGGTTTGGGTATCGGATTATACGAGTACCCACATATTCATACCCACATCCTATATTGCGTAAAAATTAAGACAGATGAAACCTTCATCTGGTGGCATCTATTTTTAACCGACTTAGTCACCAACTCAGATGGTTACCAACTCAGATGTTTACCAAGTCAAATGATTACCAACTCAGATTTTTATCAAGTCAGATGGTTACCAGCTCAGTTGATAATTAATGAGTTTGTTAATAAACCTATTAAATTGGAAAAAACTCTTACTATAGAATGATTCATATTTGACTTGGTAATTTTCGGTCAAAAAAATTAGCCGGCGATATTGGAATCGGCGAAAATGGAATAATTCCAAAAAACATACATGCAACCTGAAACCTTTAGAATAAACTAGTTCCAATTAGAGGTTGTTGGTAAAAATTTAGAAATTGATGTAAAAAGAGCATCTACTATGATTCAGTAGGATCTAGCGAATAAATTTCAAATCGTTTAGGAACTATTTATTTTTGCATAGATTGGATATACTAGAGTGATAGAAACAAAAAGCAAAAGAGCCATTAGTTTGGTCGAAGTCTTTTTAGAAAGAGGACAGTTATTCTTAAATGAAAAAAGATGCAATACACACACAATCGTCATGAATTTACTTATAGTACGTGTGATCTGGTGAAAAAAAGCATAGCTGGAATTGCCAATCAATGTCGAAATATTTTCCACCAATGCACTTTGGTGAGACTGATTTTTAAGAGCCCATTTTTATAATAAATAAAGAAACAAACTAACATTGAACATTTATGGTATTAATTTCTTCTGATGAATGTGGTAACCGTTTAAGGGAATCCAACGAGTTAAGGGAAATACNACCAATGAGTTCCAGTTTTAGTAAACGATGGAACATCCATACTTTACAGACTCCGAATCCTATTGGTCCGCCATGAGAGCTATACCGTGACCTCTATTCATTTTACACTGTTTTCCTTAACTCGTTGGATTCCCTTAAACGGTTACCACAGATGCCTCATAAAAAGTAGAAAGTGCATTTCGACATTGATTCGATGACTCATCTGGATGTGTACATAGACTATTAGTCATAAAAGTCACACAGAACGAAAACAGTAAAAAAAACGTTTTATTGTTCGGTTTCTATTGACGCTTGATAAAGTTTGAATAATTTTTGTTCTTGTGTCTCTTTGTAATTCATTGTTTGATTCCTTTTATTTGACGAACAAAGTTTTTCAATATTTAAAAATATTGTTTAAGTTTATGATAAATATAAACAATATGTTTTTTCTCCACCTCTTCACTGGCGGACTATTACTCATAGAATGTTACGAACGTCATCACATTATGCTATCAGCAAAAATGCCACGTTGTCGTTCTGCTTTTTCCATACGTCATTGTAACACTTGAGGTTTATACCCATTCTCTTTTGTTCTTGCATCATTCTATAGTAATAACTAGCATCTTGTAATATAAATAGTCAATGCTTCTTTTGGTTTAGTTTTTTTTACTTACTAACTGCATTCACCTGATATTTTTTATCGTTTACTGTCTTTAGCTTTATCTTCCATCAACAACAGTTCATTTTCGCTCCATATTTATCGACCGACATAATGCAAGGTGCTATAGACATGATTAGACATCTCGTTCACACTCCATTACGAAATTTGCCTCTAAAAATTTTTACTATCCAGCAACTGCTGACTAATTCATTAGTTGATAAAACACACTGTACTTTACTCATGGCTAAACCATATGAAATTATCAATGTTACTAGCATTGATACTCAAGTGGAAACTACACAACCTGATAAACCTAATAGTTGATTGAACAAATATTGCTGATACATTATATGTATTGTTCAGGACTAAACAAACAGATTTTATCTTTATATACATTATCGCAATGTATCATACAATACTGGGTATGCATCCGATCATATTATTTATATTCATTATTTGTTTTCTATTAGTTCTGGTCCAAAACTTTTGATTATATATCATATTTATGTTCATATTTCAAACAAATCAAAAACTACAAACAACTTCGTCCTACGTATTTTTTTAATCACGATTGCATCTGTCAAATTTTGTTTTTACTATTATCTCCAGCAAGAAAATATATTTATTGCGTTATAATAAAAGAAAATTATACGCTAGTACTTGGCTAAAGAATAGAAGAAAATCACATTTTTAATTATGAATAAGTTTTATAAGTTTAGTAGCATATTTATGATCAAGTGAATGCCAACAAGATACTTGTACGTCTGCTTTCATGTGTTTGTCATCCATTATACCAGCTAATGGTGTTAAACCAATATCAATTAAAACTCGAAAGAATACTTGAGCAAGAATTTATTGATAAGCTATTAATGTTCAGAAATTTTGATAAAAAATAATTTTTCTCTCAATAAAATTGTCTTATATCATGATTAAAATTTGTTTTCGGCATAAAACTGATTTTGCATAACAGTTGATTTATGCTGAACATCTTGATATAATTTACTTTAATCATTAGGATTATATAAGTTGCTAATTCCTAATTGTTTAGCACGGCCTACATCAACAAATTTTTCATATTCACAATAAACTTCCATTGCTAAATTATGTGACTGTTCAGTAGCATGAAATACTAATGAATCAATATAAACAGTTTGTAATAATGTTGCCAATGATTGACGAACTTGATCTTTTAATGGTAAACGTGGAGTATATATATAGTAAGGGTTGAGATTGATTGTGTCCATCATTACTTGTGAATTTTGTTTGAATACGTAACTCTTTACGAGATATATTGTGTTTTGTTCAAAGTTCTATAAGTGCTTGACCAACAAAATGTTCACTAGAAAAATAAATATTCAAATCGAAATTTAAAAAAATTATCTACGGATAATGTTTTAGCTGACATGCTTTATCAATACCACGAATAGGAATACAACCGTGGCGATCATTCATCGGTATACCGTTACCATTTCACCGGTTCGGACCGATAACCATATCTACCGTTACCGTAGTTGGAACGATGACCGTACCTACGGCTATCGTCACCGTTGCATCCCTAACCACGAAATTCATTAAGTATTACTTTAATCATAACTTGTGTTATTGGTTGTTTTTTCTAAGCTGTACCATAAATTAAACGAGACATTCGTTGTGACTTTTATAGTAGAGGTCTTTTTCGTTCTTAGTGACAAAATGAAAATATATTCTGAGAAGGACAATAAGACAATGGCTAGTTTTTACACTAACTATCTGAAACATTCATAATCAAAGGAATAGACAATTATTTGCTAGGTAGACTTGTACGAATAGTATAATGACGTTGAAAAACTAACGCTATCTGTTCGAAAACCAAGATTTTGAAAATCAAAAGAACCTTTATGTGATTCGACGTGCCTGCAATTCTTTTTTATCAGTAAAATCTTATATCAGTAAAAAAGCACAGATACTTCCAGCGAAGGGTTTTACTTATCTTTCTCCCCAGCGCTGTAACATAAAAGAGTTCAAATCCAATGCTTTTGATAAAAACGTCTAGTTCTGTTTGCTAAAACAAGAATGTTGATTTATATATTTTCTTCAAATGGAAGCAGCAAAATATCTATACATGAACACATTACCGTATGATTATGATGAATTAACATAAAGATTCTTCGAAAAATAACAGACATGTGTTATCTGTCTATGGAATAAATATCCATTCGAATCATATACATTTACTAATCCATTATTATCCATTCATATTATTTCATTTCTCAGTCGAAATATAAGACATCAAGTCAAATTCTATTTAAACTCGTTCGAATGAAAATTCTGAGTAAAATTAAAATTTAACTGTTGATATTTCAAGAGGAGTTATTTTCTGAAAATGAATTCATTCATTTGTTAGAAATGTAAAAATGAGAAGTAGAGGCATTGATAAGCATATCATTTATGATTCAATGTACAATTGGTGAAGCACAAAATACCTTCTATGAATGATAATGATGTTCAAGAGATGGTTTGAATATTAAAACAAAAGACGAAACTTTTATAAATCGAAAATTTATAGCTTGAAATTTTTCATTCGATTGAATAAAATTATGATTAACACCTAGAGTTTGATTAAATTTGTGCGATCAAATTTTGATTTATTGAAATATGCAATGAAATATTAGAATACCTTGAATAATATAAAGATCATGAATAGCATTCATGTTCAAATCGATCTAAATTATTTTTCATTAATATTCAATTACACAGAAAAACGGAAATACACAAACTTGCAAAGTCATTCTCTGTTGCTGTTCATTTTCGTTGGTTTGGAACATATTCATAAACATGAGATTTCTTGATGGAAAAGAAAGATATGAATTGTATAATGAGAAGAAGAAAATATAATAGATACAAAATAAAATTTGAAGAACGAACTCCCTAGTTTTGGTGCATGATGATTGTGTTGTGATGATAATCGAAATGTAGTTTGAAAGACACGAAGAATTTTCTAGAAACAAAAGTACTCAAAAAATATTCTTTTTGTGAAAATTTTAATCTTACTTCTCGAATGTTTTTAGATGCATTGCTTGTTGTATATGTTGATAGTGTAAATATTTTTATATCGATAATGATGTGACGACTGATGCAGAAATACAAATAAATAAAACGGGAAATAGTTTTATTTTCTGCTCATTTTTTTCTTTTTCTATATTTATTAGATTCCTATATAAATGTAAAATCTAAGATGTTCAAAAGAAATTGGAAGTCACAGAATTTTAATGATAAGGATGAATGTCTATAGAAGGAAGATTAAATATATCAATTTAATAGACAAAAAGATTCAATTTCATAAAAAAGCTCCACTCGCGATTGAGCTCATGATTTCTTTTTGGTTGTTAGTGATTGCTACTTTTTAGTAGTAGACTTGCGGTCGACACTACTGTCTATTATGATCCAGTCGTGCATTTGCACTATACCTTCGATCAATGGCTATTATTGTGCAAAATGGTCATGTTGTACTGATCAAAAACAGAAATATTTCAGTGATCACCGCACGGCGCGCACTAAAGCAGGTAATCAAAAGGCGCCTTCGGAAGTCAACTTAGGTGAATGAGTACTTATATTGGATAGCAACGACCGCGTCGTTTTCGAGCCTACTTTTGATTTTATGCATAAGGAGAAGACAGATATCCACAATTTTCTTCGGTTGTCTGTTTTTAATATCGAATGAAACAAAAACTTTCAATATTGAAATCTCTTCCTATTATCTCATATTTCCTTTTGGAAACAAAGATGCTATTCATGCATCAAGTATTCGAATAGGTAATCTCTTGCAAGTCGTCTATGGCGTCGATGTGTTTTTTGATCTGGTAATTAGCGTGAAAGAAGTGAAATCACAATGATTTTCGACTCCATAAACAAGATCTGGAACAATCGTGATCGACGGTATCGTCGCATCAAACTACGCTGTGACTCACAGCCATCGTATGGTTCATTTTTTATGGAACGATATAGATGATGGAGAAATCTTGTTGAACATCAGCAAGTCAATCGAATACAAAGAAGCTTGTACGCTTCAATTTTGGACGAATTCGCCGCTATTACAGATTTTATGAAATTCTATTGAAAATCTTTGTTTTTTCATTTCGATCTTTGAAGCTGAAATAGTTCTCCTTTAGATTTACAATTAAAAACATTAAAGAAAAGTAATACGAAACACGAAAGAATGCTTTTCTTTTGCTGTGAATTATTTTAGTGTACTGTATATCGCTTTTACGACTATCACTAAGAATTGTGAGAAGCTCAAAAGCAGTTACCAGATTCTGAGAATTCTGGTAATTGGGGCAAAGCATTACTGATACCGAAATATCGGCTAAACACATTTTCGAAATCTAGCATGAACATATAAGTCAGCTCGAAAAGGGTGCGGATGTCGTTGTGTGTAGAGCGTACAATGCTGGTGTTGGTGGCTATGGGCTTTAGATGTGAATGTGAATGTGTGTGTTCTTTTCGCGTTGACACCGACATTTACCCAGACATTCACATCGACACCCAAACCCACCCATACTCCATGCTATCTAAAATATGCGTGCTTTTAACTTTTTCGCTATGAACCAAGTAGAATGATTCAGCACAAATACATCTCTTCTTGTGGTCTGCAGAGTTTCAAACAATATTTCGTTAGTTTTTCTTCTCTAGACATTGCGGACGAGTATCGAGTTTAATGAATAGAATTATGTACGAAGTGGTGTGGCTTTAGTTGTGGGTGTAGAGTGGGTGGAAAACTGTTTCGAACGAACCCCACCGATACCTACACCCACCGACATCCATACCCACAATTTCGCATGCTTGTACACCCCTAATAATTATGCGCTTTCATAAAAAGATGGTGAATGAAAATTTTTAGTCCGAGAAATTAGAAGACAACGGTAAAATAACAGTGGGCGTACTTTCTGTGTGTATAGCTGCAAGCTATTCGATGTGAAAACGATCATTATTAATCCTGCTTTATCATAAGATTACATAAATTACCATCCAATATAACTGCTTTTTTTACGAGAAAAATCTGTGACAGTTTATTGATTATTGATGTAGCCAAATGGAAATGCATTGTATTCATTACTTTTGATTATTTACCATATAGTCTGGTTTGATACAATTGATAATTGAAATGCATAAGTGCACTATTACAATATATTGTTCAGATCGATGTTCTTTCAGTCGCTTGGATTTTAATAGTAGAACCACAAACGTACTTTTTTTCATACTTCATAGAACAGACAAGTTTGATCTGTTCATCGCTGTTCTGCATTATCAGGAATGTTCTGTGAGACAGACATTATTCGGGATGAGCGGATACGAAAATCACAAAACTTGACATTGGAGTAATAGTGGAACGTATAAAAAGACGTTGAATGTTGAAAAACTCACACGCACCCTCGAAACCACATTCATTAGAACCAGTAAGGCAAATTTGGGAATATGAGAGCATTACGAAAGGTGTGATTTGTCTGACTCTGAAGCATGAATATATCGAAATGAGCTTGATATAGAAACTTGAACACTGGTAACATAGCTACCCTCCTATGCTAGAGGAATGGAGAATCAGTACTCGATATTTTCTCTTTCACATTGCCGTGTGGCATTTTATAGTGATTGAAATCAGATATGTTATAAATATTGTAGCTCATTTGCATTATTGACAATTGAAAAATCGAGCGAGAAATAAGATTATATTCAGTGAAGGGATAGCCAAGGGTCGACACATGGATCAGTTGAGTGCTTCAAACACTTGAAAATCGTTTGGAAGGAAGGTTGTAGCTATTTACTTCTCCTCATCTATGCCTATATAAGATTCGCATTTGTCTACCGGTTGCCTACTTTTCAGAAACTTCATACATAATTTCAGAAGCTCAAAATGTGCCTACTTTTTGTAACTTTGGTTATTGTCTTAATTTTGCACACAAATGGGTCAAATATCAGAGTTAGTGACTTGGACATTGTAAAAATTCCGATCCTTCAACAGAGAAACGGTTTGGTGGGATCAAAGCCAGAACGACCTCGGTATTTTCACATGCGATACCAAGACCCAAATAAGTTTGTTCTGAATTCAGTATCTCATACCTTTACCAAAGTTCCGGGCCTCAGTTTAGCTGTTCACCATGCAGTGCCGATGGTTTACAACATCCGTTTTCAAGGATCATGCCAACTTGAGTTGACTTTCGGGTGTGCTCTGACATGAATCCTAGTCAATAATAATGTCCTTGTTTCGAACTTACTGCTGCCCAACAACGATCAACGTCATGCCGTCGCGTCCAATTTAGGTAATGATATTAATGAGTTAGATTTTAGAGGTGGAAGTTTATTCTATAGTGGATCAAGTACATGGGTCAGTAATGTATGTTCTAAATCGGATTTAGTCTTATTACAAGCTGGAACACACCTCATTGAAGTAGGAGTGCGTACAACGAATGGCTTGCTACGTATATGGGGTGGAGAACTAATGGTGGAACTGACTGAATACGATCCACAAGTACACATTGGGTTAAAGTATCCGACAATTCGTTGATCGTAATCAAAAGAAAACTTACAGTTTCTCGCGAACTCATGCTATCCGAAAGACAAATGTTTTTCCTTTTTTCGCTATAAGCCAAATAAAATGATTCAGCAGAAATATGTTCTTTCGTGCGGCCATTTGAAAGCTTATAAAAACGATGAACCCATAAATACAATTTGAGAAAGCTTAAAATCTGCAGAATTATCTATTTTTAACGGTTTATCTAAATAACAATCCTATCTGCGATCATAAGTAGTTATGCATATGTGATCCTGACAGAAGGTCCAGAAAAATGTTTATTAAGGGAAATACAGTTCGAATGAAAATAAAAAGTGTGAAATTATTTCTTTATTTACTATATTCAAACTTAGTACAACAACATTTTTTTGTTAGTCTAACTTATGTTGAAAATGTTGTCTATATTACTCTTACATAAATAAATTGAATTTTTCCTATAAAAACTTAGCTGCTGTTCGTGTTCTATCAACATTTACTCTTTTGCAGTAAAAGATTCAAGCTCCTGAAACAGTTCTTTCTTGTCTAGAATAATTTTCAGAACTTTGAAAGTTCCAATAGTATATGAAGAACTTCTTGATAGAAGAATGATTATCTCTCATTTAAGAATGATTTTTTCGTGGCAATTTTGCTTATGTTAGTAGAGTATGTTCTACCTATATCTAGATGGCATTTGATATATTGATACTTAATACATATTACTTTTCTTATCTTCAATGGACATTTTCGTTGACGGTGCCATGTTGTCGTCATATTCCTCTCCTGACCTTATTAAAATAGATGGATTGACTATCACTTACCGCCTTTTTTTTTGTTACCTCTGAATTATAGTTGTCGGCTCTTTTCTTTATGAGTTCACCTTAACTAACTAGTAGATATTGATTGTCTATGAACTTCATTTCGGGTCTAGCTCTACAAACATGTCCAAGGAGTAGCATAAGCCGATTGAAATATGAAATCTTTTTATAATGTATTTCATCGCCATCAGTGTAGTCAGAAAAAGGTGTTGAATTTTTCAAATTTTTCTATCTCAGTTCACGTTTCTGGAATATCTTTCTCTTTTTTCCTACCAATATCTTCTCTATCATTATTGCCTTCATTTTTCAATGTAAATATTTTTAGGATTAAGAAAGCTGTCGAAAAATCTCTATCTAAATCACGAAGAATCGAAGATTATTTTTGTCAAGCAAAGAAAATGAAAGCCCAAGTGAACAGATTCGTGAATATTCGCTTGATTTTAACGAACTTTTGGACATCATCTTAATCACACTTAGTACATAAATTTTATCTATATTATGTAGTTTTGTCTTAATAACCATAAAGAGAAAGAAAATGGATGTAATATAATGAGCAGCGTTGATATTATTTTTATGCATTTTTGTTTCATGCAAACTCATCAACTCGATAGAAGTATAATGAGAGAGACAGTCGCAAAAGCTCGGAATAAGATGCAATAACATTGCAAGAAAGAAAGAAAAATGCAGCCTTGATTTTCGTCGATACTCATTTATTTACACATTATACCTTTGCATTTTCACTCACTGTACAGACACAAACGAAGAGAAGAAAACAATCTTAACAATACTAAAAATACATGACTGTGCGTTTTAGTTTCATTTGTTTCTTCGTTGTTAATGGATTTTTCTGTTGATCTTTCTTGGTTATCATCGTTGCATTTTTAGAAGAAACCCAACAGAATCATAATGCAATCAGTATTATGAACATTTTTTTATTTGCACAACAAACTTCTATGTTTACGCAAAGAAATTAAGAATGTATTACACTCATGGCGTTTTTTGTTGCTTTTGAATCAAAAAAAAGAGGTTGCGTTTTTAACATCGCTGTCAACTTGTAGAGCCTACATTATCCATCTATATAAGCAGAAAACAAATATAAGATTCATGCCTATTAGACAAGGTTTCATTATTCATAAAAAGATTCGAAACTACGAGCATGTTTAAAAAATGTGAACGCGATTTTTCATTATTTGTCAACTGTATGTAAATATTATTTGATACCCTCTCGGATGCATACGAGCAGAAAACGTGGATAGATGAGTTTCACAATCACCAATGGGTGCTGATGATATTTATCGTTATCAACTTATCCAATAGAATAGATGTTGATATAATCAATGGTTTGACTTCATTTTCTATTGAAAACATGTTATTTAATATTTTTTTCTCACCGAGATACATTTATTATAAATATAGGGTGTGGGTGTAATGAATCTTCGCATCCACACTCTCTCAACAATGGGTAGTTCTGATGTTCCATGATTGTCAAATGAACGTGCAGTTTGAGAGCTTGTGATAACGCTCAATTTTCTTTTCAATTAAAGAACTTTCAATTGATCTTATGTATTTCTCTATATAAATCTGATAGATTCATGAGAAAATTATTGGAGATTTACTTTATATTTGTAATTTATCCGGATCGGCTTCTTATGTTTTCGAGGTATTATCAAAAGAAAACTTGCGGATGTATGTGAAACGCTTTCTTTGTTCTTAAAACTTTCTTTTTTTTTTTAGTAGCTGGCAAAATCTACTTAAAAAGATCTTCATTATATTCACTGGAATACACAATAACATACTCACAATTTTCACTTTTATATTTATATTGAATTATCTTAAAAGACTCGTGTATGCTCATATGCATTACATACTACATAAACAAGTTTCGTTTTGGAAACATTCTTTTTTTTCTTCATGTAAATGAATTTTGAATTGCATCTTTAAATATACACTAAAGAAACAGTCTTGTTATAATGTTCTATTTCAGAGATAAGATGAATGTATCGGATCTTCTAAAATATGAATCCAATGCAAAAAATAGCAATTATGTTGAAAATGAACAATTTTTCATGAGCTTACAGGAAAGTTGTCTGATGTCCATAATAAACAGATCTTCTCATACGTATCCAATGTAGTTGACGTCTGCTAATTATTGTATATTTGTGAATGATATTAATGACTACATATCATACGATAATAAACATAGGTATTTATCGTCCCTCCAAAATGAATTTCCTTGTGCAACTATAAGTTTTTTTCTTCTTTATAATCGATGGTTCGGTGTTTTTCATCTCGAATTTTTTACTGTCATTATGTTCAGTCACTGAATAAACTAGCCTTTCCTATCATGTTTGCTTGCTTATACTAAAGCTCTCCACTGTGGTATGATTTAAGAGAACGTACAGAAGAACTATTCTGTTCTGTGTATAAACAACCTTCCAAGTGCGTTCGTTTCGAAACAATAATACAGAACACAAAAAGTATCGAAACATGAAAAATGTCTTCTCCGTTGTAAGGGCGACGTATATGTAGCTCGTCGTCGGTACCACTGTAATTCAGTTCGTATGAAGATGCAGACCGACAACGATGTAAACGTAAACATATATGAGTCACATGATATTGAAACAGTCAATCCCAGCGCACCTTTCTACGAGAAAGAAGCATTCAACTCAATTTGGGAAGCACTAAAATGGAATCAGATTCGTACTCGAGTTCCGGTCTGCCTTCGAAAGACTATTCGTAGTCGATATATGTTAGCTAATTTAGTCTATTTGGGCTATGCAATTGGCATTTTAATTATTGATTTCAATCCACAAGTGAATGCATCAGATGAGAGCTCGTCTTTGAGTGAAAGTGATACGAGTACAACACCTGTGATGTCAATCCTTGATCAATCAGTGAGCAGTAATCCATTCGTGAATCGATTGTACCTAGGTCAGCTAAAAAGCTCTTCGATCACCGCTTTATTTTACTCTCTGAGAACAAAAGAATATACCGTTATCTTGATGAATTTCACACAAGAATAAATTAGAAAAGCAGAAATTGGTCCAATTTTTTTCNACTTTCCTTGTGGGACGGGGCTCACCACCCCCCCCCCCCCCCCCCCCCCCCCCCCGTCCGACCGAGCTATGACTGCTTATATAGATTCTGTATTTTACCATAGTATATGGCTTATTATTACAATCCGTATTTATTCGTGACCTTATAAAAAACAATGCATTTATATTTGGAGAGAATCGAAGCAAGACGAAGGCCGTATGCAGTTTTCCTTTACGAAGAGAGCAAATGAATGTTTTTTTCTTATGAATCACCGTATTTTTCTATACACGATTATTTGTGACTGTTTTTGACCTTGATTTAAAAGAAATAATTTTTCTCGTAACACTAATATTAAATAAATAATTTTATCTTTTTTAAATTTATTTGAGCAGATCATGTTCAAGAAAAAAAAGAATCAGTTTTTTTTGTTCAAATTTTCCATTTTTCGAAACAAGTCAAGAATTAATCTTTGTTTTGATCACAACAATATGGAGATTATTATGGTTTGATTTTGCCGTGTTGTAATGTTTGATGAATAATATTGTCCTGGCATGTTTCTCGGTTATCTTAACTCGAATTATTAGATTCAGAAAAATATTTTTATCAAGTCAAATAAACTTTTTTCTTCCTTCGAATAGTTTCTATTTTGTATAGATACGACACAAACTAAGTTTAACATAAAAAACATTGTATTTCATGATTCATTCATCAAGATATATTCTATTTTTATCAATGGACTTTGAATTAAAAACTAAAAAGATATTCTACATCGTATTTTTATTGATTGTACTAAAGTTTTTATCGATGTCATTCTGACATGTACAGTGGAGTGCAAAACTAATTGCGGTTAGTATTTGATAAAGTTACTCTACTGAACATGATGAATATTGAAAGTTTTTTTTATAAATAGATTATACATACACAAGAGTACACAAATATAATAATCAATAGTTAGCTCTTTTCCCTTCAGCCAAAAAAAGTAGTAAACACTATAGCTTCATCGATACACTCAAATAACTTAGGATCGTTTTTCCTATATACATGGATTGTGTTCCAGCCTGAAAGGTGTGTTTGGAGAAGAGTGAAAAAAGCTATGAACCTCATTTTGGAATCAAGATCCTGTAGCCGAAGATTCAGCTCGATACGATGTCGTCTCCATTTTTAAAGTGGGAAAGAAATGCAACACAACCTTCTCAATTTTTGACCTCTATTTGACGCCGAAGATGAATTTTGAGAATTATTCACTTGGAACAAAATTTCATCTACTAGTCGAGGTCTGTCTACTATGAAAATTTCAAGTCGGTCAGACAAGTCATTGTCGAGATAGTTTGAAAATCTGGTGGGAGCGCCATTTGTTCTGGTAGTTCTACATACCATGGATCCTCCGTTTGTTTTTACGATGCCGTATCGTTGGAGGTCATTTGCATTTCGTTAGATACTATGGACATAGTCCTTCTTTAAGAAGATGATTTTCGCAGTGCTACGATTACCCTAGTTGTGGTAGTGTAAGATGACTGTTTGATATTCTAGAAAAGCGGTGGACACTCGAATCATGATGTCTCTCGCTCTATCAAACGACACTTTTTGAGGAGTCGCGCACTGATTAAAATCTATAGCACATCCTTGATTAGTGATAAAAATTTCAGAAGAATCCGTTCATGCGCGTCAAAGATATGACTCGAGAAAATGCGTAAGTGCAACGGCAAATTTTTTTTTGCACTCCACTGTAAATACATGCTATTTTTTTGCATCATTACACTCGATAATTTAATCGCACTTGACAAATAAAAATAAACAAGCGTTTTGTGAATATTTGTGCTTTCATGCATAATATTAGCTGATTTTTGTTCTTGATAAATATTCAAATGACACTGCTGGATTTGATGACCTATTTTGCATCAGGATTTCATATATGTGCCTTTTTTTAGAGTAGTTTGGAGTACGTCGAATGATGTTTAAAAAATCAAGTTTTTTTCAAAATTTGATGTGCTGAGAGTTCATATACTGATGAAAATCCTTGAAAAAGATATATGGTACTCCTAGACATTATGGTCTCTAAGATAAAATTATGCAAATTTTCTTTATAAACTTAATTCGATATAGTTGTAGGTGCTCTTCGATTTTCTCTTATCAATAGTTTTCATCGTTGTTTTCTTCATACTTAAAACTTGTTCGTTTTCTTACGTCTACATTATTACTTGACTACTTGCTATTGCAATGTGTTCATCTCTGTGCCATAGAAAAAAATGAGTATCAAGGTGAAACTTTCTGAATGTTGAACACCATTGGGTTCTATATGTTCGACAAATAATATGCTTCGGAGTAGCAGGGAGTCATTGTCAATCTGCAAAACTGTTCTTTAGAATAGTGTATTGTCCTATATGAAGGGTCGGTGCATTGGCAATACTTTAACAATACTCAACGATTGTGTTTAAAATTTCTATGAAACAATAATTAACACGAGATTCCTGATGAACTTATACAAATAACTCATTTGTATAAGTAAAGAATCTTTGTAGCTTCCTGACCCCTGTAGATAATTATGAGTATAGCATTGTTGGAAGAAGATCTGCAATTTTTATTATTTCTTTTTCAAATTTTTATTCAGAGTATTTAGATTTGATTAATGTATCAACCCGTAAAAGAATATACAAATATATATTTTTTATTTAAAAAGTAATTTTTTTTCATGTCTCCGCATCCTCCCACTCCTCTTCAGAGATCTGGAAGTCAAAAAGTGTTTTTTCATGTCTCCGCATCCTCCCACTCCTCTTCAGAGATCTGGAAGTCAAAAAGTGTTTTTTCATTTTATAAATGAGTTATTTATATCAATTTATCAGGAATCCTGTGCCAATTATTGTTTCTTAAAAATTTCTAGCAGAATCTTTGAATATTTTTAAAACATCGTCAATATGCAGATCCATTCATATAGGACAATACACTATTCTAAAGAACAGTTTTGCAGATTGACAATGACTCCCTGCTACTCCGAAGCATGTTATTTGTCGAACATATAGAACCCAATGGTGCTCAACATTCAGAAAGTTTCACCTTGACACTCATTTTTTCTATTGCACAGAGATGAACACATTGCAATAGCAAGTAGTCAAGTAATAATGTAGACGTAAGAAAACGAACAAGTTTTAAGTATGAAGAAAACAACGATGAAAACTATTGATAATAGAAAATCGAAGAGCACCTACAACTATATCGAATTAAGTTTATAAAGAAAATTTGCATAATTTTATCTTAGCCCTTTCACGCCGGGGTTTTTTAGCGAAAAATATATTTGTATTTTTGGAAAAAAATAGTCTTTATTATGGTCTGTAAAAAATTGCATGTCCAAAAGTCACAGCGCTCGCTTTCATTGTCCCAAGTCTCAGTACTTAATAGCCTCCACCAGATCCGGAGTCACGAATTCTTTAAGGGAATGCACGTCAGCACAGAAGATGCTCGACTCTGCAAATAGTATTTTAGTCCTGTGTCTTCCTCCAGACGTTTTCTTCTCCAAAGGAGGATGTTGCATAAGGATCCTGAGTTCCACCGTTTGTAATATAGTTTCTATTAGAAGCGTTTCGATGTATCGATAGACTTTCTTTATTAAAGACTCTTGAAGTTTTACACTTAACGTGCGACTTTCCTATAAAACTTTCGATGCCAATAGTCTCTCTCTCGTTATAATAGAAAGAGTTCTTTAGACACAAGTACCAAATATCACTTCGATTACCATTTGATATCTGTATCTAAGGGAAAATGTCAGCGTCCCATATATGGGGCACCCGGCGCGAAAGGGTTAGAGACCATAATGTCTATGAGTACCATATATGTTTTTCAAGGATTATCATCAGTATATGAACTCTCAGCACATCAAATTTTGAAAAAAACTTGATTTTTTAAACATCATTCCATGTACTTCAAACTACTCTAAAAAAGGCACATATATGATATCCTGATGCAAAATAGGTCATCAAAACCGAGCTTGATTGAAAAGAGAGAAATTCATTAATAAATAGACAGTTCATTATCCATAATGACGAGTGATTCATAAAAAAAAAGACAATTTTTTTTGGTTTTTAAAGAACGGAAACACTGTCCAAAGATACCATTCTAAGCTTATTCGGTAGAGAATTTTTCACCTTACAAAAATATGAACTATATTTTTTAAATAAGTTTTTCTTGTCAACGAAAAATGGAAAAGATTGACAGTTGTTTCAATGCCCCAATTTCAATCTCCTGTTATCTTCTGTAGACACTTAACAATGTGTGCAAACTTGTACTCATCAAGTTCGATCTTAAATGAAAAATATTTAGCATCAATTGATACAGAATTTTTTGCTCTATATTTCCGAAATCTTCTCTTGAAACGAACACCTGGTGATATTTTGTTTTGAATATGGTCTTGAAAATCGTGTTTTTAAAAGTTAACATGCTCTATGAACGATTTATCAACATGCAATTGGATAGAGAATTTTATTTTGAACAAAATGACGTAACATTTAAGCCGAACAAGACAAGTTTTTAGAATGTCGCCAATGACACACGGCTATTAGAAAGAGTCTTTTATATCGTTTTCTTTGTTTTTAGTGACAAAATTGTCTTTCCAGCTGTCTTTTCTAAAATTGTGAAACATTGCGAGATGCAGCATGTTATGGAGTATCTTATAGCGTATTTCGAATTTTGACGGAACTCCTATTTGAAAGTGTTTCTTTTAAATTGTTTTGTTTTTTGACAGTCATTCGTTCAATGGCTGAACGGCTGTCAATATTTTCGATTTTTCTGTCACAGAAAAAACTGATATTAACGGAGAAAATCAACAGTTTTGTAGAACGGAAAATTCTCTATTGATTCAGTCTAGAGTGGTATTTTTGAACTGTGCTGCTGTCTTAAAAGGAAAAAGAAAATCAAAGTGTTTCATTTTTTTTTGGCCACCGATTACAATGGTAAAGTACATGGGCAACTTTTTTTTAAAGTGTCGGCAAGATAAAAGTAATATTGAAATTCTCTGGAAGGTTACTAACCCAGGCTATTTATTATGGCTTATTATATATAATATTTTTATGGCCGTAAACAGTTAAATGCGAACTTTTCATATGTAGTGCATGATGCTGTTTACGATATTTGCACCGATTTTGACACTGCTAAACTTAGTTATGCCTAGAAAACCGTAGTTTCAATGCAAAGGGCTGTCAATATTTTGTTAATTACTGTAAGCGAGACTCTAGGCACACTTAATATCCTCATATAGATATGACACTGAATGAATTCATTTATCCATAGAAACTATTGTTCAATATCATGTACCAGGTTTGGAAAACATAATCAAGTGAAGTATGACGTGATTTTTAAAGCATGTGTAGGAAAAAGCGTAAACCTTCAATGATCTGACAAGAGTGAAGCATCGAGGATTAGGAAATAATTTCAACAGGTCGTAACTAAATCGATGTACGCTCAACATTTACAGGACTTTTGTGTTATATAGAAACACCTACATATTTCTATATAGACTTAACAATGGCAGCAGGATTAGCTATTACAAAACATAGTTCAAAGATATTTTAAAATGCTGCAGTTGATTTCTTCAGATACAGCTCATAAAAAGCTATCTATTGTATACCATTATATTGTAGTTAATCATGGATTTAACACAATGTAGCACATTCACCATTCTAAACTAGAGCAATATAGAATAAATTCATTTTCTCATCGTTCGTTTCGAACTTAGATAATATTCTATTTTCTTATGATATGTTAGCAACCCATGATCACCATCTTTCAATGTTAACACACTTATGATAAGAACAAAAAAATCATCATAAAAACTTTTCTTGTTTTTTGTATTATCTTTGATTATTGTTAAAAAAATTCATGGAAAAAAGAACTTAATCGCACACATTCGTTCACAAACAATAATAACATTTCATAGAAAAATCACATCGAAATACAATTTAATAAAAGCAATAACTAAAAAAGTTAACATTAAAAGAGATAGATGTAAATTATTATTATTATTATTATTTTGTTTGTTTGTTTGCAACATAACTAAAATCTATAAATCCTAATTTATGAGAAATGCATAAAACGACTAGGAAAGAAAAATAGTAGAAGTCTGAGAATGTGTGTGTCAGATCATATTTATTTACTAGCTGCTTTACCAAAGGTATCACAGATTGCTTGAATTATAATAGCAACAGCTTTAGCACCAGGATCAGCTACAGTATTTTCTACGCATTGTGTATATGCAGCTCGACCAACTTTAGCGATTAAATTTTTAGTTCCTTGAGCAGCTCGTTCAGTTACAATTGCTAATTCTTTCCAATCTTGTGAATTAAAAGTTTGTTGTGTACGTTTTGATTTAACATAATCAATAGCTGGAATAAGTGCATCTAATAAACTTTTATCACCTGGTTGTACACGTGCATAGGATTCAACTGATTGTATTCCTGCTTCAAATGCATCACAAAGACTATCAATTACTTTTCCTGAATGATTTGATAATGATAATTGTTTAGCTGCAGCTGCAAAAAATAAACCACAAACTAAGAAAAACAAGACAAAAAAAAAAAGCGAATTATTTTGTTCAATTTTTAAGAAAAGAATTGTTCGTAGTTTACTTGCTCCAGATGTTCCACCCATTCGACTTTCTGCAATAAGACCAAGACGACGAAAAAGTGATGATGGTCGATAAAGTACTAATTTTTTATTAGCAAGATCACGTACTATGGCTTCGGCTGCTCCCATAAATGCTGTACCTGTATCACCATCTCCTGAAACAGCATCTAATCGATTTAATTCATCTGCTTCACTATAAAGTCGTTTAACAATTGCTTGAAGAGCTTGATTAACTAATTCACTATGAGATGAATTAAATGATAAAGGAGATTCACTAAAAAAATTAATTATAAATTAATTATTTTTCATTCATTAAAAAAACATTCGTTACCTAATTACAATTTGTGAACTAAATTGTTCATTAAATTCTAATGAATCTGATAGTGCTTGAATACTATTTGCTGATTGTGTTGGACTAATTATTTTAGGCCAACCAAAAGCATCGGTTGGTGCATCAAGTAAATTCAATATAGTTGAACTCATATCTGTTGTTAATTTAAGTACAGTTAATGAAAAACCTTTCATATTAAATGATGTCATCATTTCTCCACAAATGACACGTTTAACATTTAATTTTCGTTGTTCTAAATTTTCAATAGCATCTTTAACAATAATACCTAATTCAAGATTTGAACAACCACCTTAAAAATAATGAATAAAATAAAAAATAAAAACAAATAATAAGCAAATATTATTACCTAGATTATTGACAAAAAGTAATACACTAGTATCAGATTGAAGATCAAGTGTACGTGGACCAAAAAATAATTGATCGAATGCTAAATCAATTGTTTTTCGTACTGGTAATAATTTTAATTTTTGTACACCACTTTCACCGTGTATACCCATACCAAGTTCCATTTCATCGTCCATTAACTAATTAAAAACTGAATCCTTTAAGGATCTCGACAGACTTGGTGGCTTATCCTGGATCAGAATGTCATATAGTATACGATTTTGTAAAATAGTTAACGGTACATCGAATGGTATATTGAAAAAAAATCAGGTTTTATAAAACCTTTGGCATGCTAAAGATCGATAAAGTGGTTATAATGCTTAGGAATTATTATAGACACGAGAGCTGAGACCTCCCAAAATTCTCTAAGACCTCCAGAAAAATTATCAAGCTACTTCTAAAGGAAACTCAACTTCCTGACTAAAAGTCTGGCGTCGTCTCTAATTATATGGTACTCATATACATTGTAATCTAGGATGCAAAAAACGATTGTCAAAATCTCGATCCATGTTTTCCCACGTAAGAACGTCGTTGAAAGTTCATTGTTTATTCTTATTGAAAAAGCACAATCTGAATTTCAAAAGACATATGAAAAAGAATTTCTCGAGTTAATTTTACGTGAGCGAAAAGATTAGATATAAAACATCTTCAAAAGGGTGTTATTATGTTAATTGACTTATTTGTTGAAATCAATGAAATACTTGTGAAGTGTTTCGATGCTAAAGTGGATTAAAGCGTAGTTTATCATATTCCATTGGAAAGAATGATAAAAATACTTTTACTATCTATACTTATATTATTTCAAATGTAACCTTGTATAGGGAAACAAATAGGTATGACACGTGAGATACGCTGGAAAAGAGCAAAGTTGTAAGAAAGTTTTTCAGTGACGTTTAGTGTCGAACTTTTATTTTCATTCAAAGTTAATCTCAAAAAAATAAAACATTGAACTCTCTACAATGTTTTTGAGCGAAAAACAATAGGTTGATATTTTGGCAAATTTCTTTTGCATTGGAGGTTTATTTATAGGATATTATGAGATAAACTAATGGAAATTTTCTTTTAAACTCTAACTGATAAAGTTGTAGATGCGCTTTAATTTTCTATAATCAGTAATATTCATTATTGCATTCTTCATATCTAAAAAGAGTCTCTGTTTATAGCTCTAGACGATTTCTTGACTATATAATATTCTAGTGCGTTCAACTCTGTGTCACATAATCAGTGAATGCCAGTGTCAAAATTACTCAAAAACTTGCACACTATTGAGTTCTATATGTTTCATAGATAATATCTTTCGGAACGACAAGAACTTATTGTCAACTCGTAAGGTAGTTCCCTAGAATGGCTTATTTTTTATACGGCGCAGTTGATATATGGACGATGTATTAACAATATTCAATGACTCTATTAAAGATTATTGTGTCCATAATGAGCACAGTATCCCCAATGAGCTGATATAAATAACACCTTGATGAACGAAAAATGTTTTTGGTCTCCAGATCCCTTTGCGGAGAGAGTAAGAGGATATAGAAAAGTTTATTTTTGAAATGATCTTGAGATATTTATAGATTCTTGGAGAGATTCATGCAAAAATCAAACTTGAATACTTGGAATAAGCATTTAAAAAAAAACATAAAAATAATAAAAATAATAAATCTTCCTTCCGCAATTCTATATCCGTACTCTCCTTCAAGGGCGTGCAGACCAACAATTTTTTTTCTGTTCATCCAGGTGCTATTTATATCAGCTCATCAAGGATGCTATGTTCATTATTAAGGCATAATAATTTTTAATAGGGTCGTTAAATATTCTTAATATATCATTCATACATCGGCCTCGTCATATAAGAAAATAGGTCATTCTAGGAAAAACCTTGCAAGCTGACAATGAGTTCTTGCTGTTTCGACGGATGTTATCTATGAAACATATAGAACTCGATGGTGTGTAATTTTATAATCTAGACCTAAGAAAAAGAACCATTTCTTAGGTATGAAGCAAGCAACAAAGAAAATTATTGATCACAGAAAATTGAAGAGCATCAATAAATGCATCGAATTGAGTGGAAAAAAATTGTATTAGTTTGTCTTAGAGTATGCTTCAAACTACAATGTCTATGACTACTATAAGATTCCTGAAGCACTATAACCAGTGTATCGACCCTTAGCACATCAAAATTTCCATAAAATCGTTTTTTTATATACCGTTCAATGCACCACCATTTGCTCTACAAAAGTACATATATAACATCCTAGCCCAGAATAGGTCGTCAAACCAGAAGGAATCCTTTTCGAAAAAAAACTTTTTCAAAACATACATCAAATGATTGTTGATGACCTGGCACTCGAATACCCGAAGCAGATAAACCAATTGTACGTAAATGAGCGCGTACTTTTTGACAAATGTCAACAATTTCAGTCATAGTTTTACCTTGTTCAGCTAGTTCACCAGCAATTTTAATTATTAATAAAGCTCCAGCTAAACCTCGAGGTCTAAAAAAAAAGAAACTATGAAAAACATTCGATCCTTTTTTTTATCTACCCAATAGGATTATTCAGTGCAATATCATCAGCAATAACTAGCATATCAATATCAATAGCTAATTCTCTAGCACGTTCCATAGCTAAACCAAAATTAAGACGATCACCAGTATAGTTAAGAATAATTAAAAGTATTTGTTTAGCACCACGACGTTTCATTTCAGCAATAAGACGAAATATATCTGCTGATGGTGGTGATGCAAATATTGAACCTGATATACCTGAAAGATTTCAAATTTTAAAATATTTATTTCTAAAATGAATTCCATTTTGAACTTACAAGCACTTAATAATCCACGACCGACAAATCCAATCTAAATATAAAAAAAAGATAGCAAATTCTACGATAATTTATTCTTTTCAACTAACCATTGCTGGTTCATGACCAGCTCCATTTCCACTAATCACAGCTACGGATCGTATTGGTGATCGTGTAATAACTGCTCGTCCAGCTAATTCTAAATGACCATACGTACGAACATAACCAATAAGTGAATCGTCTACGCATGAATTAACTTCGTTAATGAAATGTCCTGGCATCTGAAAAAGAAATTCTCTTACAAAAATTCTATTTTTTTTTTTTCGCATTCAATTTGGGGAAGAAAAACCCGCAGGCGCATTTATTTTATTTGTTCGTTGTGCACAAATATAAAGAAATCTATCACCCATATATTCTGAACTAACTAATTTTTCCACATCGCTTAAAATGTCTTCTTGTTCTTCAGGTGTTTTGTTATGTGTTAAATCCTAGAAAAATTTTTATTTATAATAAATTTTATTCAAAATATCATCTCTTACTGTTAATCGATTATTCAAACCCAAATTATAGAGAAAATTTCCTTGAGATATTGGCCCGAAAAATTGAACTGAAATTCGATAAAATAAATTAACAAAAGTTTTGTTTTAGTAAAAATTACTAGTGGCGTAACTAGGATTTTGACAGTGGGAGAAGATTTCAGATGGTCGAGTTCTGTCTAGTAAAGAAACTTGAGGCAGAACTTAGCGTGCATGACTTCGATGCAGAGGGAGGATGGAAAGCAGGCTCATGAGAGATTCTATTCAACTGTTCCCTACCGATTTCAAATAACTTTTTCCCTATAGACACTATATAGAGTTCTAATAAAATCCTAAAAGGATTTGGACTCGTATTTAGATTTGATTAAGCTATTGAGTTTTTAGCTTGTGTATTTTATAGAGGCTCTAGATTTCGGGAAAGTTCGTATTTTGATCTGAAACTTGAGCCAAATAGAGAACCTAACTAGACTAGCTTCCTATATACTCTTTTTCATGTATCTAATACAATATAAGTTTATTGAAAGTTTCATATCTCGAAGAGACTATGTTCATAACTTCGAAATTTTTCTATGGAATGCAGTCTAGTTAAATTCTCGAGAGACATATTAAAAAATCAATAGTGTATTCAAGCCTCAATAAGAACCTAAAGCCTTTTAGGATTTTTATTAAAAAAACTATTTAAAATCTATAGAGAAAAGTCATTGAAACCAAAAGTGGACAATTGAAGAGGTTTCTCCGTCACTTGATCCTACTCCGCCTAGTGTAGGAGCTTATGGCCAAGTTTAGCTAGCGTGATCTAGATTAGAGAGGTCAACCCTCCTTGATTACGCCACTAAATATTACCATTTGGTACTTGCATACCACGCATTGATAATTCTTCAAAATCAACATCTGATGTTATATCAATATTACCAGGATCAGAAAGTGGATCGACCATTTCTTCTTTACGAAAAGCCTATGCATAACAATATTAAACTATAATATTAATCGAGAAAAATATGCATACACGAAATGTATCACTTTTTTCACCCCAATGACCGTAGTCGCCTATTAAAGCTGAACCACCATATTTCATTAAATGCGTACACATAGATTGCATTATCATTGCACGTTGTGGACTGATTTCTACATGTTGTCTATCTTTGATATTATTAAGAAACTAAATTAAATCAACTAAATGAATATCTATAGAATATAAAACATACATTTTCATAAAGTCTAATCATAGACGTTGGTTTCAATGATAAAACATATTGAAGTTGTTTTGTTATTGGATTCCAGTCAATCAAGACTTCTTTCCAACCTTGTGATGTTTTCTATAGAATATTTAAAAGAAAAAGATTCTAAGTCGTTCCTATCTTTTTACAAAATGAACTTTACTTGAAATTTATGTATAGGATAAACATCAAAAAATTCATTTGCAATAAAATATGTATCATTAGGAAGTAATTGTTTAAAATCATCGATCCATACAAGAGAATAATTACCATCTTGTATTCGATAATCATTTGCTATTAATGGATTAAACTATAAAAAAAAACAAGAAACAAACTTTTTGAAATATAATCTTTAGATTTTAAATACCGATCGACCAAGTAATGTTTCAGCTTGACGTCGTCGCATAAGTAGACTATTTTCATATAAAGCAAAAAATGTATGTGTATGAGAATATTTGTATTTTTTTAATATCTGTAAACAATTTCAAGTTGCATTTTTGTTTGTATTATTTTTTTTTTATCAAATTAATATTTACTTTAATAATATCATTCATCAATAGACCTCGACCAGGCCCCATTTCGACTAATTGTAAAACATTTCCACCAATTGTTGAATGTTCTTGCATAATCCATTTAGCTAATAACTAATATATATTTTAATTATTAAAATAAACTAATAATATATAAAATCTTTTACTTCAGCATACAATTGACTAATTTCAGCTGTCGTGATAAAATCACCTTTTTTACCATAGACTTCATGTCGTGAATTATAACCCTAGAAAAATAGTAATAATGCGCAATATTTCTTTTGTTTATTGGTTTTGATGCATATAAAAAAAATATATAGTGATCAATAGCATACATATTTGGGATTTAATGATGCTTCACGCATAAACTCAGCTACAGTTATAGGTCCAACAGTTTTAATTCGAGCAGATAAATAATTAATTAATCCATTTGATTCTGATGTTGCCCAAGGTGTATAATCAATGGTTGATTTTCGTTCAATATCAGATGGAGGTGTTTTAATTAGATCAGTAGTTGTCGTTGATTGATAACGAATAATAAAAGGCCAATACAAACGTTTTAAAATGACGTATGAAAATTGTCGTTTAGCAAACATCTGAAAACAAATTGCGTATTCGTATATACCTAGTTGATGATTGTTGGATTCTTGTCATAATAATAATAACAATATTTGGTCGTAATTGTAACCATTTCTATATAAATTGGTTATATTTACTTTTATCTCTCTCTCTCGCCCTTTCTATCTCCATTTGGTTCGTAACATAAATAACAAAAGAGAATGACTACAATTTTTATTTCTCTTTCTTTTGTTTTTTTCTCGTACCTTGTCTATGTGTTTGAAGCATTATATGTATAATACAGTTTATCATAAATGAAGGACTATGATTGTCAATACAATACTCCATTTCTGTATTCGAGCAGTTCGAATTAATGTTCGTGTCATATGTTCAAAATGCAAGAAGATATGCTTCATATCTCACATAGATTAACGTTCATTTCAAAAGTTTGATATATGACAGAGTTTCTTATTTGTCTCAAAGTTCTTTTCACAATAAAATACATCCCTTAACTAATTGATTTCTTTCCAAATTGGAAGATTACTTAGTAACGATTATGCAGAAAATCACCTGCGAAAAAGAAAACTATATATATGCACTGCGATTAAACAAAATCAAATAACCTCTGTTTTTGAGAATAGATAAGATTTTCAAGTTTTTATTTATAAAGTTAAAAACTGTAAGTCTCGGATAGATACAGAATAAAATAACTTTTTTTCTATTTTTCAAAAGAGAGTGCAGGGTTTTCTGCTGAAGTGTTTTCATTTTTTTTCGTTATGCTAGAGTTTTCGCCATCCAAACATTCTTCGCTGAATTTATAGACATTTGAATGGGATTGTTTTTTGGAAAATTAGAATCATTAGTCTTAAACTTGCTGACTGGGGAGACTAGAATTGTTGGCATCAGTTTATTTCCTATCAGAATTTTCGATGAGCAAGGAATGAATTGTTTTGAAGAAACATATCAATTACATAAGATTTTCCGAAAGTATTATGCAAATATTCATAAACTGAAGGAAACCTGTAGAGCAAAAAGTTCAGAATAACATCAAAAAATGAAACAATTCAGCAGAGAGCACTGTATTTTGTTTTTCGAAACTCGGTCAAAGAAGTTATTTTATGTATTAGGTTCGAAAGTGATAGTTTGTAACTTTATAAATAAAAACTTGAAAGTCTCCTTTATTACCAAAGAAAAACCACTTAAATTAGTTTAATCGAAATGGAGATGTATAGTGTACTTTTTGATAGGTGACTTTTCACGCATTCTCTATATTTACAACAAAATCAAAATCGTCAGTTTTTTATCAAAATCAACGATTCGAACGATTTACTCATTTTTTATTAAGCTTTCATAATTTTTCTAGTAAATTAACATTTTCTGTGTTGAAGAGATCGATTGCTACTCAAAAAAAGTCAATTTTAATGTCCCAAAGTATTTTTTGTCAGATGGCGCCACACTTTTCCTATTGGCTAAATCTTGTAATTAATGACTGCTTTTCTGATGGCATCTTCAATAAATAATCAAATTCGGAAACTAAATGAAAATGGTTGACGTGGCTAGCAAAGACATCAGTAGTGAATCAGGAATACTAGCAACTTGCTAGACCTTGATGATAAACCAATCGGATCTAAGATGATGACAAAATCATTCGTTCTCTCAAATCTGATACGTTTGCCGCCGAAGTCTAACGAGTCGCTAGCATTTCTGGTTCAATACTGACTACAGACAGTATGAGTGCCTCTCATATTCTTATGAAAGCACAATTTCGAGTAAAATCTACTACTTTTTAAGAGTTCAAAAATATTCATGCAGTAAGATATTTAAAAAATGAAGCGGAAGAACCGCGGTCGGCATGACATGGAATGATTAAATGCATTTTTTCCATACTCTTCTCATACAAAGAAATGAATTATAGAAATGCAAGTAATGGTGCTCTATGATGAAGTCGCAAAAGCTTTTCTTTTAGAGGTATTTGGCTTTTCCTTCTTCCGAAATCCGTTCTGAAAAAATATGTCTGACACAGAATTTAGAGTTCAGATATTGTTCTTTTCAACAACAACATATTTGATCACGTCAGAAGTCGAAAATATGGTCGGAATGAGTTTTTATATATTTCCCGCTTCTTTTGTGACAGATGTTAGAAAATCCAGGGAAACTTCTATTAAGGGCAGAGGTTTACTCATGTTTTCCCTTCAGTGAAAATATCACTCTATCTCATAATTTGACAGGTTCAAAAAACCTCAAAATAAACAAAACAAATAAGTTTTGCTTCTGTTTTTTTTTTTTTTTACAAAAATCAAATAGAGAAACAAAGAAAAAAAACAAAGTAATCAAAATGGAGATACAGTTGTTTCGGATTTTTTGTCATCAATTGTTTGTATTTCTTTTAATGCTTCTAAAACTAATTTTATATTAGCTTTAATATGTGCAATTTTATTTGATAATTCAACTTCTTGTTCATGTAAATAAGGTAATTTTTTATCAATAAAATTTCTTCCTTCATCATATGTTAATTCACAAAAAAGGCCAAAACCAATCGAAATACATATTCGATTATTTATTGAACATTCAGCTTGAACAAAAAATGAACAACCAAGATCAATTTGTGTTTGTAATGATTCATCGACATCATTTTCCTTACGGTTTTTATACATTTCATCAAGTGTATTTAATGTAACACGTAAACGTTCATATTCAGCAATTTCAGAAAAAATACGATCACGTTCTGACCATGCACGTTGTAAATCGACACGAAGACGATCATTTAAAAACGTTTCATATTCGCGAACTTTACGTTGTATTACTGCTTTTGCTGTCATCTAAAACTAAGAAAATTCTATAGATCGAATATTAATGAAAGCATAGATCTTGATGCGGAAGGAAATGAGATGGGCTAGTTCTTCCCACTTTTTATGTCTCGTAAACAAAAATTTCCAGCTGTCACTGAAATTTTACCTGCCAAAATTTTAGTCCCTTCTACTTCTAAAAACTATCGCGAGTCTTTTTTCTTATTATTATTTCGATGATGTGAACAATGACCAGCACGTGTATTTTGTGTATAGTAGTTACAAAAATTGATTATACAAATTTCATTTCAACTTTTTCCATAATGGTAACCTGCATAAAGAATCGAAATAAAAGCTTTTTTTGAAATTATACAGGAGATCGAACAACGAGTTCTCTAGAAAATAAGATATCTCGGAGCCCTCCGCGACATTTGTTGACTGAAGTACATCAATTTTAATAGAAGCTCAACAATCGTTTTTTGTCCCATAGAAAATGGCGAGAAAAAAAGACCACTTTTAGATGTTTTCTAAAATTGAGATAGTTTAGTGAAAAATTGTCGCGGATAGCTGAAAAACGTCTCATTTTCTACAGAATCAGTTGGTCTGTTACATTATATACTCAGAAGAAACTTTTGTTTTGGAATTTTGAGGGCAGCAAAACTAGGTGTGAGATTTTCTAGAGATTCTAGATTTTAGGAATATTATGCGGATTGAATTTTTTTCAAGTCTTTACTGAAAACAAATATCTCTATCCTAATCAATATTTGGATTCTTTATATCAGTTACCATTGTGGAAAAAATTGAAATTAAGGGTGTCTAATCAATTTTTGAAGGCGCTTTATATACTAAGTAAGCCAAAATAATTGCAACATCATATATTTTGCAATTATCTCCCTACAGACACATATTGTATAACATTGAATTTTCTTGTAAAACATGTACCATAGAATCGTTTACAAGAATGACAATAAATAATCTCTTGGAAGTTTTTTAATAATTTTCTGAATGGATAGAAAAAGACAGAAAGGAAAAATGTCGAAAGGGAAAAATATCGAAAATAAAAATGTCGAAAACAAGAATATGAGATAAAAATGAGCATGTAAGATTGAATTGAGGGTGAGGGGGGACTTGTACTTCAATATACTCTCGTTTTCAGCATTTCTATCCATCTACATTTGTATTAATTTTGTTTTCGATATTTTTCCTTTCTGCCTTTTTCCATCATACCATTGTGATAGCACAATTCAATTTTAGTTTTATAAGAAAATCATTAAAACAGTTGTATGAGATTTTTCATTATCATTCTTGTAGAGAATATGGTAGTGCATCTTATACAAAAAAAAAACATTCAATGCTAGAGGATTTGTGTCTGTGGTGAGATCATTTCGACTCACCCGGTAGATTAAATGAAGGATTGTACTGATGCATTCGATGTAGGAGAAGGATCTATAATAAATAATCGATTATTATAGTTATCAGATTACTATAAAATATATTTTGACAACGCTCTGGCGTTCAATTGAAATCAAATGATTCAATTGATTGATACTGTTTGAGTATTTATATTTGAATCGATTATTAAAAATTAGTAGAGAAGAACATTTTCTTATTTCGAAAACTAGAAATTTATAAAGATAGATTCAATCATGCTATCATTGGTTAAATCAATAGTCAAACCGGCTGTTTTTTAATGACGATAAATAGTTGTCAGTAGTTGACGAATAGATGAAATAAAATCGGATCATTGAACTTTGTATATTTATACTTATCGAACAAGAATTTATTTCATATACTTAACAATATCGTTGTTTTGCGAATGATTATAGTCAAATAAACGAAAGCTATGAAATAAATCATGAAAAACTGTAAAAATATATTTTATTGTCATTTAGATCTCCTCATGGAAAATGACTGAAAACACTTGACACCTAGGCAGACAAACGTTAAAAAATAATGCGTTTAAACACGTTTATATTCCGTAATAACAGCGTTTAAACGAAATAGTATCGTTAAAACGGCATTATTATGCCATTTTCAAACGCGTTAAAACACGTAACCCATCTGCAACGTGTAAAACCTGTAATTTTTCAAAATTTACGCGTTTTTCTGTTAGTGTCGCTATTCTTTTTACGGGGTTTAAACGCGTCCATAAGCCTAAATATATTTTGATACGATTCTATGTTAAATACAACTTGACTTCTTTTTTTTTCCTGTGAAACTAGGTTACTACTTGCATCTTCTGTACACTATTAATTACTTGCTGAACAAAACTAAGCTTTTTTATGTTAGTATATTTTCTCATGAACGTTAAAACATAAATAGACAAATTTCAAGATAGGATGTTTCGTATCTATGCAGTATGTGACTAGGTATTGATATTTGAACTGATGTCCGACTTGATGAGAACCTATTCATAAACTTTAAACATGGAAAAAATATTTAAAACATACTTTTATAAGTTTTATTTTCTTCATATATGATAGATTTCATTTCATAGAGTCTTCATTGATTTTTATTAAATCTAATTCATGGTATAGTGTTTTTTCAAATTTATGTTCGAGTCTTATTTGCGTAATCTTTAATCTTATTGTTGAATGACCCTTTACATATTGATCGCTATCAGAAAGAAATCTTTTCTTTCAAAATGCACTACTGTTTCTGTACGTAAACAATAACTAATAAACAAGTTAGACATTAAAGTTAAGGATATTTCTTTATATCCTTTATGACTAGTCATCCTATGACAATATCTTCTTTAATTTTTTTGTATTAGTTAATACTAATAACCCATCATTTTTTATGTTCAGCATTATTCTCACGAAACGTTACCTAGAGTATTGTTAGGAAACATGTAAAATAATATTTTTTCAGACAAAACAGGAAACATTATCAAACAGATAAGTAGGAAAGGTATTTAAGAAGACGTGTTCAAATGCGTTTATTTGCCTGACATTTGCAAAGGGCCCACCACGCACTTCTACAATTCGTATATCCTTTAGACACTTTCACTGCATTTTAAGATCCTATTCTAAATATTTTCATAAGTATCTTTACATCAGTTTGAGTAGACAACAAGAAGGTAGAAAAAAAAATCTATCTCGCAACTAGTATCTACTACATGAACATATTCTTTTCTGTTTTTTCTTATTATTTTCCCAATCGATTTCTTTCATTCAAATTCTTTCTTTCTTGTGTTTATTCATTTTTTTATAGTTTTCTTTTATGCAGTAACTCATATTTCTTTCATTTGAGTAGCTTTATGATATTATTTCTGCTAGATAATCTATTACATGCATTATGCTGTAGAAATGGTTTTCCCTTTTTTTATTCACTTTCTTTCATAACAATCATTTTTTTTTAATTTTTTTTATTGCGCTTATAGATTTGTAACTAGACAATAGTAGAATAAGACAATAGTTGATGACTTCAAAGCATATCTTACATTAGAATAGAATATTGTTATACGATAAAAAAAGAACGTTACAGAACTTGCTTATATTTCAGTTATTTATCTACATGTAATTAATTCCAAGTAAAATAAAGTAACTAAATTTTATAAAGTAGAGAGACAACTCAACACGTCGTGATCACTTGAGAGTTAGTTGAGACTATATTTTTTCTAGTTATTTTAAGTGTATTCTTAATGTAAGCAAGAAGACGTATCGATTTTATGTATGAATAGAGTCAAAATACTTATTCCTATTATTTTGACTCTATTCATACATAAAATCGATACGTCTTCCTGCATACATTAAGGATACACTTAAAATAGCTAGAAAAAATATAGTCTCAACTAACTCTCAAGTGATCACGTGTTGAGTCGTCTCTCTATCTTATAGTATCTGTTTCATTCAAAAAATAAATATGTAAAAACGCGTTATGAACGCATAGTACTATCTAACACTATAAAAACGTGTTAATGTTTGTAAAATAAAATAACGTCGTGAAGTTAAAAAACTAGTTATTAAGCGTTTAAATTCTGAACGATGGAAAACATTGTTCGACATAGCATAGCGTTACGAACGCGTTTAAATGTGCGATTTTAATGAATTGGAACGCGTTTGTTTTGGGGCCCGTTTTTACGCGTTTTTTTACTAGTTTTGTCTAACTGGGCAGTTGTCGGTTAATCATAAGAAATCAAATAGATGTTTGTAGGAAGAAGATTATCTAGTGCATAAAAGTAACTTTTGTAGAATAAATTAAAAAAAACTAATATTTTTCTTTTCGACGAAAGACATATTTACGAAGATGAATATTTGAATATCAACAATGTGAATATTATGTAACATCTTTTACTTATCAATTTTTGAAAGAAATTCAATTTTGATATTCAGGTATAGTTTGTTTTGTTTTAATTCTTAAATAGTAAAAATAAATTTTAATATGAATTCAAATTCATTTAGTTACTCGCATGCCGTCAGTGAAGTTTAGCCACCGCTCTTCAAGAATTCTTTCTGTCTTATGTGATCTATTTACATTTCATATCGACTGAATCTTATTATATTCAATTTTATGGAAGTATGATCGAAAAATCGAATAATAATATATCTGTATCGTGACCTCATTGATCCTACCTTCCCTTGCAAATTCTTAATTATGATCCATTCGTTACTAGTACCAGCAAATACTTTCTGTACTTAAACATAATTTTCTGTCGAATGGAATTTATATCAGAAAATTATAAATTAGCGTTTTGTAGACTTCAATCAGATGAATAAAATAAATCTATTGAGTATCGATCTATTTCATATAATATAAGAATAATAATAGCAATACTAGAATTTTATTACCAGTAAGCATCCTTGCTCTACGATTGACCGCAAGGCAATTTGTTGCAAATGCACTGCTCTAGTTTGATTTTTCATGTAATTAGAACAGAAACTGAATGGTATTTCGATGATAGAGCTAGATTTTGTAAAACAGAAACAACTCTGAGTTCTATGGAAACCATTTAGAACAATGAAAAAAGAACAAATCTTAAATAAATGTGCATAGAAAAACTCGAATTGTTCTGTACCAGAGATGTTCATGGGTTGACCCGTTTTGACCCGACCCGTAACCCGTACCCGGGTTAGACCTATGGCGGGTCACGGGTTTGCGGGTTAGATATTTGCACGGGTTTACGGGCTCACGGGTCGGATTTATCGTTTTACATGTAACACGCGGGTTAACCCGTTCACAAAATTTGCCTGTCATTTCTTTTCATTCTTCATTCTTTCGTTTCACAGATAGTTACGCTCAACATTCATTCTATTCCTTCGTTCCTCTACTGTTTTAGTTCTTTTTATTACTTCTTTGGTTCTTTAACATGTGAAGTCTTTCTTCCATTGTCCTCACTACATCTTCATTCTAGTTATTCACCCACTTGTTTCGAAGCATGCACTAAGAACAGGCGATTCCGATCCCAANTCTAATTTGTACTAGTCCGGTATGAATAGGTCACATTAGAATCTCAAACCATCCTAGTTCAAACTAGAATTCCAAATCGAACTAGTTCATCATAAGATCGTTCTATATCATACTAGTAAGAATTAAGATTCTTAAATGTCCTAGTTCAAATCAGAATTCCAATCTGAACTAGGATGATTCCGAACTCAACTATATTCTAAACAGTACTGTGACATATATATCAACTAACAATTAAAATATGAATAGGTTTTTGTAATAGTTAAATTGAATTATTATTTTATATTCGAATTGCATTATCATACTTGTCGTTCTTCAACGGATGGTGCGAAAGTTCCTCGACAAAATGTTTGTCTACTTTTTGATTCGAATAAATGGAAAAGCGAGAATTGGTCGAACGAAAATTGGACATTGCAAAAAATAGTCGAGAAATTTATAATCAAGAATAAAAGCTTTCTTTTTAATCAACGCTTCGACTCAGAACAATAAGCTAAACCAACGCCAAAATAACATTCAGACAAGACTATTAGCAAATACAAATCACTACAAAAGGAACATATATTTTTTTTATACATGCAGCATATGAACTAAAATTGCTTTTCAAAACCAAAGCTTTTAGTTCAACATATTTTCATCAAGTTATATCGAAATTAATTTGGATAGAAAAGTGGAACTAAGAAAAAAGTATTTTCATAGTATGGAGAGTATAAGAAGATTCATACCGATACTCAAACCTAAACACAAGTCTACGCCACACTCACTCGTCTTTTTTACTTTTTTCTGTCGCTTAAAAGTAAATGTTCCAGAAAATGATTAAAGTCTACTTTACTTTTACATATTACTACCACAAAAATTAGAAGAATTGTAGGTAACTTATGAACTGATATTGTTTCTTTCATACAGCTGAAAGCATTTTGTTCTTTTATTATGAATTTCTCGACTATTTTTCTTATCGATCAATTTTTCTATTGACTGGTTTTTCGTGCGGACCGATTTTCGTAGATTTAATAAAAAAGATTTTACAATAGAAAACATATATATAGACTAGAATAAGTTTAAAGTCAATTGAATTATTAATTCTTTGGGAACTGATGCCATATATATGCGGTTTGAAAATTCTAGCAGAAATGTTAAGTCTTTGGATTTGTTAGAGCAGATTCTTCGATTGTTTTGTTTCTTTTCTATTACAAAGTTCTCTATTTGTGTCGTTGCAGTAAGAACAAGTATTATACTTATGATAGCTAATACTTTTCAGGTTATAACTGATTCCGACGCTACAACTTCATTTCTTTTGTTAAAAGAAAAGTCGGCCCTAAAAGAGTTAATATTGTCGATTAGATAATCTAGATCCATTCAAAAGATAAATTTATCGAATGAAATTTCATTCAATGTTCCATGTAAATTTCTACATGTTAATGTCTTTTTGATTTTTTTTTCCTTTTTTCGTTATTATCATATGCTTTAGTAAATTTAAAATTGTGTCTTGGTGTTCTGACATGTTCTACAATATTACTTATTACAGAATGACATTTATTTACATTAATCTAGATGTTGTTTTATTCTTTTTTCAACATGTTTTCTAAGTTAATCAATATAAACCTCAACACAATCATTATGTTTTATTTTACAAACTACCTCAATCTTTTTAAAGTTATCATCGCTTGTTCTGTTCTTTTAAAAAGTAGTTCTGCTCTTCAAATGAAATCTTCTAAAAATACATATGAGTTTATGACTAAATATAAAAGATTCATGGTCCATATAACTTAATACTATATTTATCCTTTCATTATTATTATTTGAATAAATATTTTTGCTATTATTAAATTATTGTCTTTTCATTATTATTCTGTTTGCATATCATACATTTTATTGTCTTTTCTATCACCTTCTTTGAATAACCATTGTTAATTAATATGTTTTTTTGTTCTAAATGATCAATCTTCAAGGTCAAAATGATATTATTTGAACAAATTCTATATGCTCTCACCATCAATGATGCAATAATTTCATTTCTTTTTGTATTTAGGCAAGCATATGTTCTATTTCATATTTTAATTGGTATTGAATTCTTTCTCCTATAAATTGATGTTTCAAATGTATTTCGTACTTTTTACATCTTAACATCAAGACATGGGATCATATTCTTTTGATCCATCATCACAAATATATCATCTACATAATGCATTCATTTTTTTTTTAAACCTTGGTTCTGTTTGTACAATCTTCTTATAATTTCTTAACCTTATAAATGCGTTAATAAAGTAATAAGCCAAAAATTAAGTGAAAGATATAAATATATATATGGAATTTATTATTTGTTTATTTGCGAACTTTCGACATTACTTGTGTCATCATCAAGTCAATAAGAAATAAGATTTTGCAATAGAAGATATATATACAATATAGACTAGAATAGGTGCAAAGTCATCTCGTCTATTGTAAAATCTTTTTTATTGTTAATCTGATGATGACAAAAGTTTTGTCCAAAGCTCGTTAATAAAGAATTGAAATATTTCACATATATCTTTTCCTTAATTTTTCGATCCATTAAAAACTCTATTTATAGCTCAAACTTGATTGAAAATTACTAACGAAGAAATCGCTTCAGTTGCTTCCTTCCAATTTCAACGATTTGTTTTGTTTATAGATGCTATTGAGTGTTCTAGTAAAAACCCTAAACGATTCAGGTTCGTATTGAGATTTGATTAAGCTGGTGAATTTTAATATGTCTATTTTCTAGAGCCCCATATTTTCGAATTTTGATCTGAAACGTTGCACATATAGAGAACTCAACCAGAATATCTTTCGTAAAAGAAATTTAGAAGACTGATCAAAGTCTCTTCGAGATATGAAGCTTTCTAAAACTGCATGTTGTATAAATTATCCATAGAAAAGGATCCATATCTTGGAAGCCTCATATTTTGAAGAGACATTGATCAGTCTTCTGAATTTCTTTATAGAAAATAGTCTAATTGAGTTCTCTATATGCGCAAAGTTTCAGATCGAAAATACGAGATTCCCGAAAACCTTGGATATCTAGAAAATAGATATCTTGACAAATCGATAACTTAGTCAAATCTTATTAGAAACTCAAATCCTTTAAGGTTTTTTGTTAGAACACTGTGTTATATCTATAAGCAAAAAATCATTGAAATCGAAAAAGGAGCATGGAAAGTAGTTTCCTTGTAAGTTCAATATTTTTCAGCACTTTCACACAAGAACTTGATGGAGTTAGTAAAAGGCTGTTTCTTCGCCATCCCAATCAATTTTTCAGGACTTTGAAAGATTTTTTCACTGTTCTCGAACATAAATAGATGCAACATGTCTAAGTCTATCTTCTGAAAGAGTATATGAGTCAGTTGCAACTTTATTGTACGATTGGGGTATTAAAGTGTTTTTATAACGATTCCGGTTCCTGAGAACCGATTTTCTACATGGTTTTTTTGTTTTGTTGCTTAATCCATGCCTGTACTGCCATGTAAATGTCATAACTCTCTAGCTTTTTCTTCTGTCGAGATATTGGCATTGAAAGTAAAAAAACATTCTTCGATGACTCATCCAAAAAGAAACTGATTCTTCAAGGAAACAAAGAGGACTAAAAGAGAAAGTAGATAGCACGTTCTGTACAGCAACTTTCAGGCTATCTAAAAATATGACTCATGCATTTATTTTGTTTTCCCTTTGTGATCATTTAGTAAGGTAATACTTTTTCACGCAAATGTAGCTCCAGATGAAAACTCGTTCTGTCAAATTAAGAACATTGATTTTGGAAAAAGTGAATCTGCCAAAAAGACAGAGCATAAAAAAGCAGTTTAGAAACAGCGGAAAGTGCTGGAACAGAATCTCTTTTTAGGGTAAAAAAATTAAAAAAACTTTTTTTCACTCGCTTTGTAGCTTCGAATTTTCAAAATTGTTTCGTTAATAACTTATAATATACTTGTCCAATTTCGGTCAAACTTTCATCCAAGATAGTATACAAAAAATTCTCTAAATAGGCAAAGTTTCAGGTATAAAATCTTTAAACTTTAGAAGAAATTCACATTATACGTCAAAATGTAGCTCCAGATTTTTGTAGCTCGAGATTTCTTTAAATGATTTTTGAGCGACTTTTAGCCAAAAGTAGTCTTATAATATATCATTCGACTATTGATGCCACGCTGAGCAAGATTTAGAGATAAACAAACTAAAAAAATCGATAGTTCGGTGTTCTAGCACGGAAATGTGCTTGTGTGTTGAATCGAGTTTTTTACGTCATTTCTAGACATTTATTAAGGAATTCTATAGTTCATGAATGTGTGTGTTTAATTTTTATTTCAGATATAATTAAATTCAGTCGAAAATTCTTCTAATATAAAATTATTTATCTATGATAAATCAGACATTCAAGAAGTCAAGAAATCAATACCAAAAACTTGTTCCAGTCAAAGAAACAGCTGAAATTAATGAGATTACAGCAACCAAAGATGGAACACTTTATGCTAAAAATGTATCGGGTGAAGAAGAAAAACAGTTGAAAGTGCAGTTTTAAATTTAGTGATAAGGATGATTTTACTCAACAAAGATGTTTGCTCTTTCCAGATATCGATGTGTGTAGTGTCTGTTCCGCTTCTTTTATCTATATGAAAATAAACTAGAAAAGGCAGTGAAAAAGATTTTTGTTAAGTTTTTTAGTTGATATGGGAGGTCTTTGATACGAAGAATTAAGGCAAAGACAATGTAGAAGAGATTACAAGTAGAGAGGCCAAATTGTGAATCATTAAGAATGAAATTTGAAAACTGTTTCACAAGGTATCTGAGGTCAGAACAAAGTTTTTTAAGTTCTTTGAGCCATTGGTTTAGCACAAACGACTCGTCTGTGGTGAGATGGATAGATCTCACCGAGAATTATCGATTCATGTGTAATATGTATGTCTTTGCTTTAATTTCAAAGCATTCTTTTACATTAAACTTTACACATCAAAAGTCGGACTTTTGGACTTGAATATCTCGGCGAGTTTGCATCTGGCATTTGAGAAATTTTTACAGGCTACTCAGAAAATAATGGAGAACAATATGTACTGCATAGATTATCTCTAAGCTCACTTTCATTTTTTTTCATCAACCGTACTATAAAGTTCCAACTGACCCATAATTTTAGTTCGAACCTATAGTTTTTTTTTAATCCGTCTGGAATACTTTCAAACAGATCAACAATGAACGAACCTTTTGTCCAATAATTTTATCTTCACTAATTAGAATGATTGTTTAATTAATTTGATATAAATAATTTTATGAATTTGATTAAAGAAAAACTTTGATGATAGATTTTGTACAATGAATAGAAATTTTACAAATGAGAAGAGCTTCTATTTTGTATAACTTAGGAAAAAAAACATAATTGAAATTTTCTTATTTGGAAACAATTAAGTTATCTTTTTAGACAGAAAATAGTATTTTCCATTTTTCAAATGTTGTAAAAGCTTAAAATAATTTGATGATTTAAGTTTGTGATGTTCATTTTTTCAGGAAGTGTGTATTTTCTATTTGAATGTTTTACAAAAATGGTTTTTTCTGTAAAGGGTGTGGGTGTACTATACATAGCATAAGTCAATATCATCCTACGTCGCTTATCATACTATGTCAATCTGGTGTCATCGTGTAAGAACACATCTCGTGCGATGATACACATTGTAAGAACATCACTATATTTATAATTAGAAGATACAGTTCTTCTCCAGATTAACGACACCCTATATATTAATTAGTCTAATTGATAGCGCCATTAACAAGTAAACATGAGGGCATCAAAGAATGTCAGTACCGCGGTATCGTGAATCTGGAAAATAACCGTATCTTCTATTCAAAAATATAGCGATGTTTTACAGTGTGTATCATCGCATGAGATATGTCCTTACACAGTGAGCTGGTCATCAAATCGATACAGTGTGATAAGGAAGATGTTGAATTATGCCATGTATAGTACATCTTATAATAAAAAGGTCTCTAAATTAAAATCCATACTTGGTCATCAAAATCGACTAAGTATTTACTTATCCACAAATATGAATTTATTTAGTGATTGCTTATGAAAATGAGAATTTCTGACAAATGATAGCGTTTCCTCAAATAAACACTTTTTTCGAACTTCGACAATCTTAATTGAACCAGATGAAAGTTGTTTACTAATTATTGCAATTGGACTAATCATGGGATGTTCCCATCATAAAATAAATTATTGAGTTATATATTCAATTCTATAAAAAAAAATGTAATGATTAATTTATTACTAATGAATCATGTAACTATCTTTGGATATCTTCATTGAAAATATAATAAAAAAAAAAGCCTTTAATCAAACTATCGATAAACAAGTTTTCTTATTTATACATATTGACGAGATTTTTATGGATGATTTACTCAACATACATATCCCTAGTGCATTTTTTTATTTTAAAGCTTCAAAATAATATTTTTCAATGTCAACTAGATTCTAAACTGATCTGTCATGCACATAACATTAATAACTTAATACCATGACTTTGCCTATTTTTTTTTTCTTTATATTTATGAAGTAAATAAAACGATTAATCTTGTCATACATACATATTATTACTTACTCTTTATTGAAGTCATTTAGTTCATCAATGAAATAGATCAAATTTATTATTTAACTGAATCAAAGAATTTTATGTTTTTATTTTCTTAATTATAAAAATTTAACTAATGTCTGCGTCAGATTCACAGACGGTTGAACATAAACTCAATAATTCGACAACATCAATAGTTAGAAATCTGTAGCTTTCAGCACTTTACAGAGAATCTCCGTAAAATATTTAAAAAAACTCCATGAAAATGGTATTGCGTTTCGGTATAATTTTGATTTTAACATATTCTTCAGATAGAAAGACTTCAAATCTATAGTTCAAAACACAGTTTAGGTGATTGTCTGTTCAGATCTCAATATTAGGCAAACAAAATTGCGTATCTATTCAGTCAAATTATATAGAATTCTATTAATTTTTAGTCAATATTCTAACTTTGTATTAAATTTTCCTTGAAGCAAAACACCATTTCTCTGTGAATATTTTGAGGAGATGATGAATTTTCAAACATAGCTTTGTCTTTTATAGTATCAAACAAAAAGACATCTAGCGTTTTTCTCTTTCGATTGCTGAAAATCAGAGATCCCTAGCTGTTGTCGTTGTCGGCTTGTTAATATTACATTTAGTTCTCATTAAATCTAGCACGGACAACAGATAGTATCTAGACAAAATCGACTGTATGAATTAAAATGCGAACAATTCTTCCTTTGTCATTCGCCTATGACAAATAATTTATACATTGAATTAAAAAAATGTTTCTATGCTGGCACATTTTTGTTTTTTTACGATATGATTTTCTTTTCTATATTGTTAAATTTAAAATCTTTTCAAGTAACGGAACTGTTTATGAATACTTAACAATATTCTCTTTGTATGAATATACAATGTATTGATCATTTAATTATTTATTTTGTTCGTAACTCAGCATCTGTTGTTTTTCAAAATGGGTCTGTGACTGTTTTCATTTAGTTTAATTACCACACAAGGTAAAAAAAAACCAAGAGTGGTGTCTACTTTTTCATTTTAATTATCTTGAATGTTGGAGCCAAAATAAAAACGAGTTTTCTCTATAAACAAACGAAACATTCTAAGGCGAGTCCGAGAATGGATGATATCAATTCAATAACGACTCTTTGTATCTCGTGTATCATCACAAGTTTTCCAGATGTTTCATTGTCAAGACCATCACAACACAAAATGACAACTTGCGATGCATATATTGAGAAAGATTGACATCATACAATGCGTTATATGTGTACTTCTCACTTTCATTATAAGTCTCAATAAAATACTTCACTTAGCTATTAATTTATATGAAGTCTATGATGATGACGATTAACTTGGCAACTTATTAATTAATTTTCAGTTGTATTTATTTAATCATTTGGTAGAGCTCTTGAGCATAGAATGTTGTCATCAGAATTTAAATATGATATGTCCTCAACACAAATTAGCGATTTATTCGACCATACTCAGTTTGATTTTTATTAAGTGCAATACTTGACAGAAAATATTTGACATGCACGTTTTTTTTTCTTGATACATAAAATAACATTTGTTATGTTTGTTGTACGTAGATGCATGAGTGAGTTTGTTAGAATTTTTTGTAAGACATATATATATATATATATTATTTTCGTTGTATTTAATAATCATTCGTATAGTTAAATCTTTTTCTAAAGTAAGTTTCCAGTGGAAAAAAAAATGATAGGAAATAAAATAAAAAGTATATATCTAGTTATCTTAAATTATAAAATTCTCTTATGAGAAGAAAAAAACGGCTGCTTCACAGGTGTTAAGATTATGATGAGTATCCAAGTTTAAATCAATATAAAAATGAATAGAGAACAAGAAAACATTTGTATTTTATTAAAAGAAAAGAAAAAAAAAGCGAAAATAGAAAATATTAAGTAATCGGAAAGATTACTTTGATTGAAATAAAGTATCGATTGCTTTTTACAATGCTACACGAATTGTTGAGTAGTCAAAATAACTTTTTCTTCTAAGCATCTAACAAAAACAAATATGAATACAATGAATGTAAAAAGAAAAATTTATCGTGTACCTTCGTTAATATATTGGGAACAATATGGGTATTCATGATCAGTAGGAATATTGGCTACCTTTCAATTAATTATGGCATTTACAACTGTTAGCATGGAAATTGGTAATGCAGTAGTAGATTTATTTAGAGCTAATGTTTTTTCAGGTTTTTGGTTGTTTCCATTTATGATTTCAGCAGCAATAGATGCATATGCATGTGGAAAGATAAATGAATTCTTTAATTAAAATATGATTTAATATTGAGTTTTTGCAAGAAATACACAAACAAAAGCAATGGTTGCATTAATTTTTCAAATAATATCAACATTAGTCATGGTTGTTATCGTAGTTTTTTCATAACTTTTATCGCTAATAATTTTACTTTATGTTTGGCGTTTCAATGTTTTCAAGCATCATCATCATCATCGACGTGTAGTACACTTAAACAAATCTTTATTGCATGTGAACTTGCTTTTTCAATAATCTATATTAGTCTTTTTATAAAATGTTATAAGAAAATATCAAGTATTCCCTCAGTAGTTTATTCATTACCTGTACACAGTGCTATTACTAATAAAACATTGTCAAATTTAACACGATCACACCAATCTTGGTCAATATCCACTATGATTAATAATCGATCAAATATAAATGAAAAAATACGTGTTGTATCTTCGATCTATGCATCATATAATAGTACACAAAAAGTATGTCCAAAATTGTAAATATGTCTCACCTTGTATTCCACAAGGAAATATTATTGAATGTCTAAAATGTGGATATCAATCAAATTTAGTTGAACATGCACAACAATGGTAAAGAAAAAAAAAATTTATTATTATTAAAAATACACACAAACAAACACATAAATGTGTAAATATATTTTTTTTTGTTTATTATTGACGTTTTGATCCACCCCATGTTTTGGCTTTTTGTTGTACAGTAGTACGAAAAAGTGGTATAACAACAAGAAGACCTAATGTTGATATAATTGTTAAAAGAAGAAAAATACAAAAAAGAATTTTATCTATTTTTGTTGCTACAACACGCCAATCATTTGTTATTTTTTGATCATGTTCAAGTTCTTTTTGTTTATTTAATAGAATATGTAATGTATCTTGAATTTCATCATGAATTGTTGCAATTGAACTCGAACGTGACATTGAACGATCTTTGAGATGAATTTCTTCAGGAGATAAATGTGTTGAACGTTTATATTTGTTTTCTTCTAATTGTTGTTGTTGTTGCTGTTGTTGTAGAGGTTTTTGTTCTTCTTGAACATCATCATTTTCAATTTCAATTGAATTTGCCTTTAAAACAGAAACATTTTGAAAGAAATTATTTTTTCTTGTTTCTTGTCTATGCAAGAAATATCTATTTTCAATTATGTGACTAATCTAAAATTAAATAATATTTCACTTTTCTCTGGAGAATATTTTATTTCTCTCTCCAATGAAATAAGGTTTTTGTAATATAAAATAATTTTTCGTTTATTAAAAGCATATTATGAAAGACAAAATGTTAGTACGACATACATAATTACATACGTCATCTTCTAATAATAGTATACAAGATAACACTTAAAAAATGTGTCTTTCTTTGTTGTAATAGACTATTAAGTTTTTCTTATAAGCATTAAATGGAAATGTTTTAATAAATATAATTAAACAATAGAAAACTAGTTTAGATAAATTTCATTTAAAATTATATTTTTAGAGTTCACACAATAAAAAACATTACTCTTATTGTTCTGTTTAAAGAAATGGAATCTATAAGATTTACTTACATCAGTTGTTGTTGGCGTTTTAATGCTAGTTTCATTAATATTCATATAAGATAATAGAAGTCCATTAACTCCTGAACTATTTGTTGCATTTTGATTTTTATTCTTATTAAAAAAACTTATTCTAGATCGTAGTTCTCCTTTATTTTTATATATTTTAAATCGCTTTGATTTTCTCATTGTTCGAATAACATTTGCTACTGAAATACTTAATAATTGTTGAAGCCAAAATGGTATTTCATTTTTTTTCGGACCACGATAATGAAGATTAAGAACTAATACTGTCATCATTACTGATACACTTGTCATAGCCATAACAGCCGTTAAATATAAACCTTAAATAAAATTAAAAAAAAAAAAAAACAAACTCAAAATCCCTAAATTCTTCAACTTACTTATTAAGGGAATGTGTTCACTTGTTTCTGGCATACTTTCAGCAATAGCCAACATAAATACACTAAATGCAAGTAAAACTGTAATACCAAGTGCAATTTTTTCACCTGATTCCGGTGGTAAACAAAAAACAAGTAAAGTTAAAATAGATAACATAACACAAGGAAAAACAACTGAATATAAATAATATAGAATACGTCGTCGTATACGAACATAAAATGTTATATCTGGAAATGGTTCTGAACAGCATGCATATCGAACAATATTTACTTGATATGATGTATCTACTAAATCCCATTCACCATTTGGAACATAATTCGATAATTCAATAGCATGAAAACGTTGTTCAATTGATACTTGATAACCATTATAAGTCCAACTACCAAATTTTAATTTACATTCTTGTTCATCATAGGGAAAATAGGTTACGTCTATTTGACAAGTACTTTTTAATCGTGTTGGTATTGGCCAAAATACACTACCATTATGAATAAGCATAGCATTTGCTTGCATTGTATTACTATTGGAAAATTCATCAGCATTCTAGAATGTTTTTTTGTAATCGGAATAGTTTGACAGAGAAATTGTCTTATCTTACATTATATAGAACAATATCAGGTAACCAAATAAGTTTTGATGGAAGATTAAGACGACGAATACCATTAAAATCAGCTGGATTCCATTGAAGAAATTCATCATACCTATAAGAAATATATAAAATATGAGAAAAATAATAAATGAATCTTTAAACATTTGTACCATTCTTGATCTAGCCATACATTTGTAATTAATATTTGATTTTTCTCCATCTAAAAATTATAATTCAAAGCAAATATATTTTTTTTTGATTGTATTATATCAAATTACACTAACCATGTCAAATATTTGTGTTAATGTTAAACCTAATTTCACTGGTACTGGTAGACTAGCATTTCGTACAGGTCGAACGCTATTTGAATAATTACTATAGATTATAGAATTGAATAATAAATTAAAAACAAATCAATAAAAACAAAAACAAGTTTTTTTTAAAAATATATTGCTTACCGCATTAAAAAAAATAAGAGACGTTGTTCATCTGAACAATTAACAAGAGTTTGATTATCACAATCAATAAGAGCACCAAATGGTGATCGAAAATCTTGACATTTACTCACATCTGCTCAAAAAAAAAAAAAACGGTAAATATTATTATTATTATTATTTTTAGATTGATAATAAAAAAAGATAGGGAATAATCCAAAACTAATGAGATGTATATGCAGCTGTTTGATCTCCTCTTATCAATCCTTGATACAGTTTTGAATGACAAATATAGCGATTTATCCTTAAGGCTACAGTAACAACTGGCGATATTGCACAGTAGGCAAATAAAACCATGACAAATGTACATTTCAAACATCATAGAAATAACAAGTGAGTTAATGTTAAGAATGCTTTGTCATATGTCCTGAAAAGAACTACTTATCCAGATTTTAACCAAGACTATTATTAAAAATAGATGAACTCCTGTAGTAAAAGACTATCTCTGATAGTCATGAATGTATAAAAATGAAACGAGATTATGACAACTAAAGATCTTGCTAAGTACATTTATTTTTAAATATCTACCTACCGAATAATGTAGTGTATATAATCGTTTTGAATAATAACAATACTATTAATCGATTATATGACACAAAATATAATTGTCCCATGTTTGTATATTTTATTATAGATTGTTGTTCAATTAATTTTGTTTTATTCTTCTTCTTCAGTATATCTTCGTTTCTTGTTTTTCGAAGAGAAAAAAAATAACAATAACCGAAGTGTTGACGAACTCTAATGTTCTCTCTTTTTGACGCTATGCTTGTCCGCTTCTCCGAGACGATGTCTTCTGCTCTTCTTCACCCGGAGAAAAGAAGAAATGAAGAGCGAAATAAACGGAAAGCGAAGAGATACAGAATGTTCTTGGTGACAACTACGAGAAAAAAAAACAATAAATACAGGACTAAACGGTCTTGCACTACGCACACGTATGTACTAATCATACACATTCTTTTATTTTCCATTTGTATATTTCTGTAAAAGAAAAAGTATAGAATAAATAATTGTATATCTCCATTCATTTGTATTATACAAATTATTTTGACAATAATTCTTACTCGTGTAAAGATGAATTACTGTCGTCATATGGATATAATGTGTAATATATCGAACCATTTAACTAATCGAGACACAGATGTACATACGTCTATTGAGATACATAGAGAGTCGGCAATATTTTTATGATAGATAAGAATATATTAGTGCCTTTGTCAAAAAATGATCGGGTGCATCTGTAATGATAAGTATCATATAAATCAGATTTCTCTTGCGAAATGTTTGAATTGAAAACATCCGTTTTTATTTCTATCTACTTATTAAATTTATACTGTAAGGGCAATAAGTGCAGTTTGATGAATTATATTCAGAACAAAAAAAACAAAAATTTTATTAAATATAAATGTCATAATGAATTAAGACTAATAATAAAAACAAAACAAAACAAAACAGAAGAGATAATTAAAACAAAAAGAAAAATTTCAAATCGATATACATGTTTATCGTTAATAAAAGAAATTCTATTCTCAATGAATAAATATGTTCACATCAGACTCATGTTAATCATTAAGAATATTTTTCTTCTCATTTAAAGATCATTCATTCGAATTCGACTATCCATAGTTATGTGTTGCGATAAACTGTTCGATCTAATGATTATATCATTATCCGTTGTACCATTTAATGTATGTCGAGATTTCAATACACTACGAAAATCAACTTGTTTTGTTTCATTTATTGTTCGACGTTTTGTTAATGTTTGTCCCGTACTTAAATCTTGACCAGTTTTACGAAGTAAAACATGAAATGGATATTTTGGTTGTGTAGACATTGATGGTTCCTAGAAAATAAAAATAGATGAAAATTTCTGAATTTAATTTTTTTTTAAGAATTTAAAGTTCCAATCTAAGAGTAAATTAGATATAACTTATGTGAAGATATTTTTTAAGGATACTTGATGTTATAAAATATAATGAACTGTCATATTTTGTATTTGGAATAAAATATAGATGAAAAAATGATTGAAATTTCCGATTGTATTCTTAAAAAAAAGATTCAACATAGTTTTTTTTTTCTTTTAAAAAGCTGGTTCAAGGGTTTAATAAACTATTAATCTCAAAATTCTAAGACAAGCAAAATTAAACGTCCTAATCATCATAAATATCATTTTAATAGAAGAAGAAAATATCTATCATTTGCCTCTTATTCATTGTGGATATTAGGTGACATATCTAATAAGTACTTTTGCAAGACTCAAATAATTCTACATGTACTTTTAATCACTAACTATTTGATGGCGAATGTAGATGATCATATTCTCTTCACACTCACACCTGGAAACGAATATTTCTTAGAAAAAAAAAAGCAATTTTGACATAAAAACAAATAACGTAACTCAAATATCGTTAAACTCATCACTAAAATCAAATATATAAATAGTAGCAGAAACAATGTCCTACTGTGTTATGAACTCTATATCACAGAACTACACATAAAAACTTTAAAACGATTTAGGATTATTAATAATCATCATTCAAGACAATTTTGCTGAAAGAATGTTCCTGAAATTCCATCTGAATCTGCAAAAATTTAAGTTGAAGTGTGCCTAGAAAAATTTGTTGAGGTGATTTCTCTAAACATTAATCTTCATTAACTCCATATGTGTACTTTCCTTCGTTCTGTTTAACGAGCACATAAACATTTGGTTGTTATAGATGCTCGCGCATTACCCTTCTTTCAGTAGACAGGAAAACAGACACCAACATGCGTTATAGAAGTCGCTAAATGTATCCATAGTCAAAGAATGCGAATCATCTACCGTCAAATATGACATATTGACAAAGTTTTATTTTCTCAATAAATACAAAATCGATAGAATACGGTAATATTACAAAATCTTTACAACGTTCTACGCTGTCGTATATGGTCAGTAACACCGAACGTATTCTAGCGATAAAATATGACTTAAAAACGACCGTATATGGTAATTCATAAGCAACACTAATTCGTAATTACAAGTCAATAAGTTTGCAGCTTAGAAGAGGGTTGTTGATAATTTTTAGAGGTGAGAGGAACAAACGTGGTGACCAGAGAAAAAAGACCGAAACATATCGTGAACCGAATTCTCCTGCAGCAGAAGATATGTCATAGAACGGCAAATGACACTGAAAAATCCGATTTCTCTCTAAAGTTACCATGAAGTTGTAAAAGCTCAGTAGAACTTCGAAAATTATGGGGAAAACACTCTTAATCGAGAAACCTGTTCTAGAATTATATTATTAATAATTATAACTTAAGATTACTCGTGCAATAGGTTTTGGTTGTTGTTTTGGAGATGATGTAGCATAAGCAGGTAGATTTGATTTATTTTGTAATTTATTATTATTTAAAGCCGATTGTCCAATAACACGTGCTCGTATTCCTCCAATATTTGATGAACGATTAACATTAGAATTAACACCATTATTTAATTGAGTAAAACGTTTAGCAACAGGTTGATGCATATTAATATGTTGTCGTTGATACTCTTGTACTGCATTTAAAACAGTTGTCGACTTTGGACTACGACTTTGTTCAATAGATGAATTTATTTGGGATGATGTTGTATTTATTTGTGATGATGTTGTATTTATTTGTATATGATTTTTTATTGGATTAGAATGATGAGTTATGACAGATGTTGTTATTTGAGCACGAGCAAACATATCTCGAACTTGAGCAAATTTTGAAACAGATGATGTTGGTGATGGAGATCGATTTGAATGACATGTTAAAATTAAATTATGATGTATTGGTGATAAACGTGATGTAAGAGGTAATATTGATGATGATAATGATGAATTTATTGGTATTTTAATTGGATTTAATGAATCAGAATGTGATAATGGTGATGAAAAAGCTCCACATGTTGATGGTAATGGTAATGGTGGTGGTGGTGGAAATATATGTTGAATAAATTTATTTGCTTGTTTATTATTATTACCATGATTATTTGTTATTGTTTCAATGGATTTTAATGAAACACAATAATTTGTACGAACAGTTTTTGTAAAAAAATCATTATTAAGTAATTCAATTTGTTGTAGAAAACAAAGCATTAGAATAGTTAAACGTTGTTTATACATATAATAAGCTTTTCGAAAAATATAACCACGATAATATTTTTGTATTATAATAGCAGCTGTTTCTTTAGTTAAAGGTTTTTTTATTAATTGAGTAAAATAACGTCGTTGTAAATAACCACGTATACATGATTGTATACAAATAATTGCTTTTTCTTTTAGTTGTTCATCAGTAATCATCGACTAAGAAAAAAAGAAAAGAAGATTTTTATTTTTATTGAAAACAGAAAACAAGAAAAAGAAACAAACTCGTGAAAATTTTGGATGTCGATTAAGTTCTTGAATAATTATATCATTTGAATGTTTATGCTGACGACGTTTAAGATATAAACGTCCTAAATGCATACGTACATAGGATTGGATGATTACAACAGCATTAACCATATCAGAATAAAGACGTGTTAATTGTTCAGCATGATAATATTTTAAAAATACTTTACTTTTACCTTTAACAAAAAAACAAAACAAATGGAAACAAAAGAAAATCATTTAAATGAAAAATAAAATAATACAAACCAGTTGTCCAATTTTGCATTTTTAATTTATGTAAAATATTTTCACAAGTTTCACGTGTTAATGGTAAATCGATTGTTATTGGATAGACAAGTATTGAATAACGTTGAATAAAATTTGCAAATGGAATACGATGTGAATAACCAAAGCGACGTATTTTTGCCGCTATAGAAAACATAACAAAAGATTTTTTTAAATAAGTTCCTAACCTTGACTAATTCGATTTTATGTACTGGAATACAAAACAATAGAGATCTCGGTTACATATAACTATCCGAATAATGAGATATTTTGAATAGATTTTATTGTAAGCATAAGAAATTTGATTATTGATTAGAAATAACTATTTTTCTATAACATATTCTTACATAACTTTCAACTACTGGATAAAACATGACGTGGTTACAGTTGTATGATTCCATTGTTCAATATTTTAATTCTATGAATATTTCTAAATTAAATTTTGTTAATTTCTAACAAATATTAAATTAATAAGGGAACAAACAGAATTGTCGGACGTTATTCTAACTTAGATTTTGGTTTTGACTAGAATTCAATGAGACTAAGAAAACTCTAAAAAGTTTCGAACTCTTTACATACCTAAACGGAGATATGTTTGCCATAATGGTATAAATGGGATTTTTTTCTTTATTTCAATAAGTGAATAGCTGCAATTTTTTGACATAGAATTTTCTTTTGATACGCGAGTCAAAATCGTATTTATCCAAGAAGGTTCGATCAATCTCGGAATAACATTCATTTAAATCTTATAGCTATACGTTACTGCAGGAAAGGAGAAAAAGAAGTAAAAAATATTTTTCTCTTTTTGCTTGAGAACTACTACGTCAGCACGAACTGACTTAAGGATACTCTCTCACCTCTTTTTTTTTTATCAAAAACTCGATTTTGAGTGGGGCATAAGGTATGATAGTCTCAAATATTTTGTGCAGCTAGAGACATCACTCAACTCTAAATAGCTTACTGTTATAGAGCTATTAAATTTAAGAAAATTTTTTTTTCATAGTAATCATATTAACATTTTTTATTGAGCGTAATGCAAAAACATAAGTTTTCTCAATCACGGCTGTTTACAATCTATCTCTAACTTTATCAGATCAGACTGGAATTTTTACTACAGATACTTGGAAGTATTCTCTAGAGGTAACATCAGCCGTTTTCATTTTTGACTTTGTACTTCAAATTTATAGGGTTCTGAAAGTCAACATGCTGATTTTGGCTTTGAACTGTTCAAACATTTCTTTCATTAAAAAAAAGCAGATTTTCAAAAATGCTCAAAACTACCTTAAAGTCATAGTTTGAGGTATCTCCGAAAAAGTTTTCAGCAGAACCGAATAAAATTTGATCGAAGTCGAAATTGTATCAGATGCAGTTCTATGAAAAACTCTCTTGAAAATTATTGTTCTCGAATGTGTGTCTTGTTATTCCACATTCTCTACTTATGATAAAAATTTCAATCTGATCGATTTTATACTGTTCGAGAATCAGACAATGATCAAAATAAAAGGAGGAGAGGTGTATCCTTTAAGTATTTTCTTATAATCAGTGTCAAAAATGATCATACCCATTTTAGATGCATCTTATCTGGACACTCGAAATTCTAAGAAGATTGACTTTCGATTCATTCTACATCGAACATCTTCACAAAAAACATTCAAAATTGTAAATCATGATCATCAAATACAATGCAGATCGAGAAATCGGTTTATTTGTGTATATTTTTGTTGCTGACATTTTGTATAAGTAAAAAAAGGTTTACATTGAGTATTGTATTACATGATAGATTTTAATGAACGTTATCTCGAGAGTGATCAGACCTTCTTGGATGAATGTGACTCTATTTCATGTATCAAATGAAAACCCTATGTTAAAAAATTATAGATCTGAACTTCTTGGAATAAAGAAAATAACTAAGAAGAAACTAAAAAGTCTTCTTTTCTTACACTAGTATGGCAGATATATGTTTGTCTAGGTATGTCATGCAGTCGAAACCTTTTATAAATTCATGTTATAGGAATACTGGTAGGAAACTATTTACTTAGATAAAAAAATCTACAATAAACGACTAAGATGAATATGTTAATGAACGATGTCCGATTGAGTCAGGAAACTTACATTACAATTTAAATGAGTCTGTATATCGATGTCGAATATGGATTATTACTAGTGAACGAAGAGCAAACAATAGTATTTTAATTGATACAATCATCGATAGATGAATTAAATTTGAATTCATGAAGATATGAACGATTCATATATTAAGAATATCCTCGATAGAAAACTGTTGGGATCTTTATTTAATGCCATCCTCCTCAAAAGAGGCAATTTGTGTTAGAAAAATCTAAATTGGGATAATAGCCCGAAGTTTAATCTTTCAGAAGCAACATGATTTTTATTTAGCAGTTCATTTTTGTGTCAAAATTTTTAATGTCCTCTGTCATTTTCTGCTTGTAAAGTATACATCTTTTCAGGAAAAAGTGGCAAATATTTTTCGTTTTTTTCTGATTGTGCAGGTCTGAATTCTATCGTGACCATCATTCTATATATTTTATTTTCTGTTTGCTCTGCTTGAAAGAGCATGTGAAGCCACAGTGTCTAACAGAACCCATGTTTTAAATTAAGTTTCTTTAATTACTATATAGAAAAGCACTTCTGTAAATAAATAACTATTTTTGAGAGGCTTTCGAGGTATTGAACTTGTCATTCTTTTCCTTCGCATAGAAAGTAAAATTAAAAAAAAAAGAAACTCTTCCAGTTATTGCATTCTAACATACTCTTTCAAATTAAAAAAATTAAATCTATAGAATGAGGACCCACAAAACATTTTTATGCTGTAAAAAGGCTCTTGTTTGTTGTATATCTCCCTCAAACGCTATGATATTGGACTGGAAATTTTACCATAGCCTCTTTACTACAATCCAAACATATCTTCAAACTTTCATATGCTTTAAATGTACTTGACCTAGGATCGGTTATTTATCATTATATTAATCTTTTACTTAATTTTATTTTCATTTATTGAATATATATTCTTGTTCTTCAAGACTAGAGGTGTGCGAAATGAAAAAAATGCATTGAAATTGCTAGAGGAAAAATTTATTCGAATTTGCACTAAAATTTGTCGTTAAAGCTTCTATGTTTTTTTAGCAAATTATGTTACAAAATTACATCAATGAAAGCAATATTCATAAAAGATGACAAAAAAACATGATAATCACTTGCTGAAGTATTCAAAAAATGAATATTTTAATAATGATCGATCAGCTTGCAGTTCAAAGTTCAGATTATATGAACGAAGCAACTGTTCGCACACATCAGATTCTATCATAAAAACAGTTCAGTATCAGCAACTGAATTGTCCGAAAAATGCTTTTTTTTTTTAATACCCAGAGATAGAGGTCTGCGGTTCCACAAAATCTGGAACCGAGAACCGAACCGGAACCGCTTTTTAAAAATTTCTCAGAACCGGAACCGGACCGGGAACCGTAAAAAAAAATTCCCAAGGAACCGCTAAAGGAACCGGAACCGTTCTTCTGTCGTATGACTGCCGACATCGAGTTTTTTCAGAAGAAAATTTTTATTAAAATGATGCACCATGCATATTACACAAGACCTAATGTTATTCTTGAGTTGGGGATGCGAGTCTTCTATTCAGTAACATACTACAGGCACAACCATATCTAATGAACTCCAAGTCACAGCCACACTCAGATAACTAAACGGTTCCGCGGTTCTATGGAATATTTTTGGAACCGAACCGGAACCGCTATNGTATGACTGCCGACATCGAGTTTTTTCAGAAGAAAATTTTTATTAAAATGATGCACCATGCATATTACACAAGACCTAATGTTATTCTTGAGTTGGGGATGCGAGTCTTCTATTCAGTAACATACTACAGGCATAACCATATCTAATGAACTCCAAGTCACAGCCACACTCAGATAACTAAACGGTTCCGCGGTTCTATGGAATATTTTTGGAACCGAACCGGAACCGCTATTTTTGAATCATTGGGAACCGGACCCGGAACCGCGGTTCCGGTTCCCGGTTCGGTTCCGGGTAATTTTTGGAACCGCAGACCTCTACCCAGAGATGACATTCTTAAAAGTAGAACGAAAAACTATTCGAACAGATCAGTTCAGATGAAATATCATTTTCTAGAGCTGAGCTATGACCGTTTTATTGAATTTCCAAACCATTTATTAGGTATTTACTGGAAAACCAAATAATGCAGTTTCGATCTGTAATATTGTCGATAGCTAGGTTTAATGATTCTTGGAATATACTAAAAGTTTCAGTCGAAAAAAAAATATTTATTTGTTAAGTATTGAATCTCCAAGTAAACTCGATTTTTGTGACATATCTATAATAAACAAATATTTGCTGAAAATTCAATATCTCAACGAATTAACCTTCTTTTCGACTAAAATTTTCAGAGTATTCGAAAGATTATAAGATTTATTGACGAACAAAATAACAGATCGAAATTCCGTTATTTAATTTTCCGGTAAATACATAAAAAGTGACTCCAGAAGTCCATGGACACGAACTTTTTCAAAATTTTCTTTCTATTACCAACATTTCCTTGTTTTGAATTCAATATGAGTGCAAGTGACGGATTACAGTCAGAGTAGTTCTCTTGTAAGTCGAGACCAAGACCCTGCTTAGAACTACAAATACACTTAATCTCATATATCTTTATTTAAAACATATAAAATGTCAAACTTCATTGTTCATAACATATATTTCAATGTAAATAATACTTACCGAAAAGAAGAAACAAACAAACAAATAAAAATTACCTGCTAAAATGCCACTATATTTTAATTGTTCAAGAACAGTTTGAGTATCAAAACAACCTGGTATTCGATCATTATTTGGTTTAAAACAACGAACAAATTTTGGTGAACCATGAATCATTTTTGAAAAAAGATCTGTTAATGAATAACGAAAATAAGTTGAAACAGTTGCTTGTACACGATTATGACTAGCATTTAATGGCATTAATGTATTAGTTAAATCTAAATTTGATTCTGTATTCATTGGATTATAACGTTGAGATTCATTTTCTTGTAATGCACCCGTTTTTGTTAATGATAATTGAAATAATGTACTAATTAATTGAACATTAGATGAACGTAAAATTTGAATAATTTCTGGTGCTAAATAATCACGATTTTTTTCAAGAAAACCACGTGCATCATATTGAACTTGACCAGCAAAATGTATTATTGAAAATGAAGGAATTGATTGATGTGTTGATGATGATGCTGAAGATATTGAACTTGATGAAAAACTTGATTTTGAACGAATATATAATGGAGAAGTGGAAAAATTTGCATTTAATTTATCTACTAATGTATAATCAGTTGCTTTTGGAAAACGACTTTCTTCATCAATTAATGCTAACATTCCAACCTAAACAAAATTCATTAATTCACTTTATATACATTTCGAGTAAAAAAAAACAAGTTATTTTTAAGAATTCTTTTTTTTTTCTATTCAAGTAAATTTTAAAATGATATTAAATCGAAACTATTTAGTAGATCGAAGAACATACGAATATAGCATGGATAGAAGTGTAAGCCGATCGACTGAGCTGCCACCGAAATTCACAAGTTTTCGAAGGTATCTTATAACTACACCGTTACTATTCTCGTGAATAGTTGCTGAAAATTCCAGTCGCTGCAACATAAAAATAGATCGTAGGTTTTTGAAAATCTTCGAAAGTCAAGATCAGTTTTCAGAGATGTTCTTGTCTAGTTTCTTATTATCATATTCTCAATAGAGCTCTATACAAAGTCAGTTTCTGAATCATCTTAATTTATTACCGAAGATTCAGTTTTAGTATATGAACTTTTTTGAATATTAGGTTTTATTGTCTGATATTTAATGTACAAACTGATGCTTTTTAGAGATTCCACCAATGTCTTGTCAAATTCAACTTCAAATTTTCTTCAAGCCCATAGACTTTAATAAGACATTGTTGGAACCTTCAAAATGCATCAGTTTTTAAGATTATTATTAGAGAGCAAAACATACTATTCAAAAACGTTTATATGTCAAAACTGAATTTTCGGCAAAAATTTAATTGACTTCGAAGTCGACTCTGTGCAGGCTCTAGCTCTCAGTTTCATTTCGAAATTTCATGTAACTAAGAAAATCTAAATAAAAACAGATCGAAAGCTTTCAGTTGCTGCACAATAATATACCAGTCTACATTTTTCTAATACGGAAATGGTATTGAGAATGGCAGATGAACTATTTCAAAACATTTCGATTACTATGGAAACGTATCCAATAATGTTTGGCGTTTCCTCCTATACCTTCGGTTGTCAGTACCTATGAAGGACGGCGAAGTTGCATAATCTCTTTTCTTCAAAAATATATGCAAATTCTAAAAAAAACTTTTTAGAAATATAATTTATGAAAATGAATGATATACAGTAGAAGATGTCCTAGAAAACCATTTATATTTGAACATAATAACAGATCTGAAACCTTTTTATTTCGAGGAAAAGAGTTAAGTCAAAATAATAAGTTTAATATTATATTGAAAAACTAATAAATAACTTACTGGTTTACTGAGAAACATATCAAGTAATGGTCTATTATCATAAAATGTAAAATCCATTTTAGGTGGTAATGGTAAAACAGCTAAATTTTCATTAATATATTCTTGTCTTTCACATGCAAAAACATGTTGATTAAAATAATATTGAATTTGTTCATTAGCTATATTAATACATAATTGTTCAAATGTATTTGTTGAAAAATTTTCAAAACCAAATATATCTAAAATAGCTATTTTAAGTTCATTATTATCTTGTTCTAATTCATTAATTGGTTGAATTAATAATGTATTTTGTTGAATTGTTGAAATTGATAATGATGGTGATGATGATAATTGTTTTGTATTTATTGAAAGATTATTTGATGATTGATAATGTTTTTTAAGATTATTTTCAACTGTTTGTTTTCTTAATGATAAATTTATTTCACTTGCTGCACGATTTGATAAATTTAAACGTCCATGTTTTGATGAAAAATTTTTTTTATCAATCATTGATATACCATTTGATGATGCAGCAACAACTTTTGTCCAATTATCAATTAAATTTTTAATTGGTTTATCATCATTTTGACAATGTTCAGATAATGATTTATTATTTAAATCATTTATTTTATTCGATGTTCGATTATTATTATTATTATTATTATCAGTTGGATTTGGTGGTGATGGTGATGGTGATGAATTATTACTTATATTATTATTATTATTTATATTTAAAAGATTATCATCAATATCATCATCATTATCATCTTCAGATTGTTGTAATTGAAGTAAAAATGTTGATGATGATGGTGTCATATCAAGATAATCAAGTGTACGACGCATAGCACACATAACTGTTGGTGGTGGATATGATGTAATCATTGTTAGATTTATATTATTTGTATCATATTCTGTATCGAAATTTTCATCAACTTCATTTTCACTTTGATCATCTTGATTATTATTATTATTTGTATTATAATTATTAATTGTATATGATCGTGCACTTGAGTCTTCATCTATAATTATGTTTGATTTATCTTTTGAAATAATAGCTGATGGTGAAAGAAGTGTGGAAATTCGATTAACAATCCATGAAAATAAACGATTGTAAACTATAATAATACAAAATATTAAATGAAATTTTAATTGTATAAGACTTAATTAAGAGCATAAATACAATATAGATATAAAGAATTGGAGTATTTTAGTAGAAAAATTATCTTCAGCAGAAAAAAAACCAGATCTTCTCATTTGATATCATTGTGATAACAATGATTACTATATACAAAAGCTGTTATGGTTAATCATAAGGAGATTGTAGTATTTTCTCTGTTTTAAGACATATATCTTCACCACCATTTTACATCGGTGATGTTTCTATGATTAGATCTGTTACGGTTGAAGAGATAGACGAAGTTCGGATTTTGACTCCTATACCTTAACACCCCATTAAAATCATGCCTCATAAAACTACTATTACTCATCATAATGCTATATTTTATAGAATGTAAAAAATCTTCTTGCAGATTTGTGTCTATAGAAAAAAGTAAAGTAAAGCGTAATTTAGAAAATAATTATAAATTTATCCTGCTAGCGCACATTTCATGAGCAAATTCCAAGCCTAGAACCTTCCGTTATAGTCAAAAAGAAAAATTAATCGTTAGTATTAAATACGACATAAAAGACGATTGTAAATTTATTATGATTCAAGCAATTAATTTGTCTTGAGAAATCATGTTGAAAATATTTTATGATTCATTTGAGTATTTAACACCTTAACTGATTATTATCAATTTCATGTACTATTTCTATCCTAAAAATGAAAGTAATTCTATCTTAATTCTAACTAATATATGTTCATGAATTACACTCTTATGAAGATCCTTCTCGTTTACATACACAAAATTATGGAACTGATCTTTATTTTTTGCTGATAAAAGAATAATTAACTTATTGTTTTAGTAATCGGATTTTATATAGTTTTTCAGAAAATACACAATGATCTATCATAAATATGTATCGGATCGGAGTTTTTGCTAACTGAAACTAAAATTAGACGATCTAATTTTTTTTTCAGAGGTGAGAATACCTTATTTCTAGTATTGAGATGTCAATGAAAGAATTGATCATGGAAAGCTCAAATAATTAAGGAAATCAATAAATACTTAAAATAGGCATACTGACTTTCGCAGATAAAGTCAATAAATTAAACCTTAAATTGAACATGAAATATAATTTAGTTTCATGATCGATGAGTACTGATGTGCAAAGCTATTTCTTCGTTTCTTACCGAAAGAATAAGAAATCAATCGGAAGTCTCCAGAAAAAAAGTCAGAATAGAAATGTGCGAGGACAAGACTTTGATCGAGACGACAAGAAAAAAGTTGTTCCAATCGAAACTAAACATTATAGTTCAATATGTGATAGTTTTAAGTGAATTATCTAGTAAATCATATTAATCACAATATAATTCAATAGAGATGATACAACAAAGTACTTGTTATCGACTAAATAAATTAAAAGAACAAGTATTGAACGATTTCGTTAGATGTGATACAAATAAACTTCGCAATAGTTTATCTTGAGATCGAAACCGGGGTCAAACAAACATAGTTCGGCAAATCTTTAATCTAGAGGTATATCAGGCCCAGAATACTATCTGTAAGTTCCACAGATTCCCTGTCAGAACCAACCTGTACATCTGCATTTGTTTTTTTTAATTTTTATCCAATAACTCAAATTTCATCTTTTCTATTTCTGATTTTGTTTTTCATTGAAACTGCTGTTACATTCGATACATCAATGTACACTCAATATCGATTTCAAAAAACAAGGTCGGTGGTTGTTTTTTGAATAATTTTTGATTGGAACGATGAAGAAAGCTCGAGTTTTTACTATTTTCGAGAGAAAAACATCCGAGTTCATCGAAGTAGATTAAAATCTGTTTGGTCAGAAATTAATCAATCAAGTAAGTTCTTAGCAAAGATTTTGAAAACGAGATTTTCAAGTCATTTACTATTAGATTTTCATGTGTATTATAGCTCAATCAATAGAAAAAAGTCTTCTTTTTTTTTTATCTACGTATATATAAACTTTGCAGTCGCTTCTCTTCAAGAGTTAGAAGAATTTTTCTGCGATTCTCAATCTTAGCAAATTGTCCTTGGAAGGTTCCAAAAGAGCTCCACAACCAGGAATAATTTATCACGTTGAGTCGAATTATAATGTTTATTTTCAGTTTCAAAGGGGCCTGAAACTACTATTTGAATATTTTTAAAACTTCAATTACTATGTTGTATTGGAGAAATTTCAAAAATACTGAAGAATAGTTTTTAAATCACTTTGAAACTGAAAACAAACATCATCATTCGACTTAACGTGATAAATTGTCCCTGATCTGGAGCTATTTTGGAGCCTTTTAAAGTCAATTTTCTGAAACCAGGGTCTCAAGAAAATCGTTATAATTCTTCAAAGAAAGTAATGGGAAAGTGGTTTTAGAATCTCATTTTCAAAATCTTCACTAAGAACTTACCTGATTCATCAATTGCTGGTATCAAAAGTTATTTATTCAAAAAAAAAAAAAACAATTATTGGTATTTTTTTTTTTGAAATGGATAATTGTTGGCAATTAAACTCAAATAAACTATTTTTCTAATAGAAATAACTTACGAGCTTTTGCCATTGCATCTCTTGTTGTTTGTGATTCTTGTAATGTTGTTGAGCGTTGAATAGTTTCACCTCGTGTAACAATATTACATGTTGTTAATGCTAAATCAATTTGTGCTATGTCCAAACCAAATAATTCACAAACAATATTTAATAAATATCGATCTGTTAAACATGTTTTACCATCAATAAAATATCCTTCATTTTGATGAAAATTAATATTTCCTAGATGTAATAGTCCAGCTAATATACGATAAATTGATTTAATTTCATCATATTGAAATCCAATAATTTCAAAACATTTTTCAATTGTTTTAAATTTTTCTTTAAAATTTTCTGATAAATCTTGTTCATCATTTAAATCTGTTTTTAAATATCTATATATTTGATTTTTTGATAAATAAAAAGCTTGTTCATCATTTGGTAATGATGATGCTAAACCATGAAATAAATAATAAAAAATATGAAAATTTCTTTCAGCACGTCCTTGATTAACAACACGAGTTTTTTCTAATAAATATTCTGATAAACGTGCACCTGTAACACGTCCTTGTTTTGTAAATAACATTTCAAGATATTTACCAAAACGTGATGAATTATCATTTATTATTGTTCGAGCATTACCAAAACCTTCAATTAATGGATTAATTTGTAGAATTTTTTCTTGTAAACTTTTATTTGGTGCATTGCCAAGAAATGTTAATTGTTTAACAAGAAAATTAGCTGATTGAGTTTTACCGGAACCACTTTCACCTGATATAACAATATATTGATTTTCTAAATCATGTAACATAGCTTGATAAGTAAAATCTGCTAAAGCATATATATGTGGTGATTGTTCACGTTTTATACATGATCGATAACGTATCATTGCATCTTTACCATATATGGGTAATGCACGAAATGGATTAACAGCCTGAGAAGATAAAACAAAAAATTTGTTAATTCATTAGGAAAAAAAACTATTTATTAGGACTTTAGGGTGTTGATGATTTGTATAGTAAATCTGCTGAAAGAATACTACATTCGAAATAAATTCGATAGGATGTAGTTATTCGGTATTATGCGACGAGATTTTTAATAGGCATCTTTTTATCATACATTAATCAAAACAAAGTCTTGAGTAACAAGAAAAAGAGTGAATCGAAGAAAGATTTGAACCTTAAATTGATGAATTGAGAAGTCATTGCTTTAATCACTGACAAGGAAACCTTTTCAGTTGCATTCTTTCGAATTTCAATGATTTTTTTGTCTATAGATACTAGAAAGTCGTTTAATACACAACATAAAAAGATTTGGATTTCTATTGAGTATTCACTAAGCTAGCGAATTTTATAATGAGAATTAATTCCTTGAAAAAAATTAATTCAACGATATATTAATTCATATTGAGATGTATTTAGATAGATCTTTGAAAGGATGTCATATTTCCATGATAAACAATATAGGCAAAAAACAAATATGTTGAATCTTTAAAAAGATCGAATTAATCCTAGAAAAATAAGTCCCAATAGTCCCTCAATACTTACAAGAAGAATATCACCAATATAAGTATAAATTTGATTTGATAAAAATCGATTATACATATAAGTCATGATTGATTGTTCATCAAAATTTTCTAATTGTGCTAAATCATCTGTTGATATTGAATTATTTGGATAATATGAATCATATGTTGAATTATAAAAATATTTATTAGAAGACTTCTTTTTTAATGAAGGATGACGAACAGGTGTATCATCAGAATTTTGTTCACATAAATAAAATTGTGATGAACGATTTTCATTTGATATTTGTTTTTGTTGTCGTCGTGATTGAGATTTTCGTTTTGTTTTATAACTTTGATTATGATGTCCATTGTCAATAGGTGGTGGTGGTGCTGGTCGTTTATGATTTTCATGTGGTTTACTAATCATTTGTAACATACGTTTTGATGGTTGAATAATTGATTCAACTTTTGGAGAATATGCTTCTGTTGCTGTTTCAATAGCAATTGATGAACATGTTTCTGATTTTCCTCTAATATGTCCATTTTTAACTCCACATGTTTCACGACTTGTTTTTTTAACACATAAATCATAACAACGTTTATTACGTTGAACAATTTGTACAATATGATGACGTGCTTCAATATCATCGGTAGGTATTTGTGTTAGAAATGGATGATTTAACATATATGCAACTGTAGGTCGAGCTTCAAAATCTTTTATTAAACATTGACGAATAAAATCATTAAATTCATTTGACCATGATTCGGGTTGACGTAAACATGGAGGTGGATTTCGAGGAATAGAAACAAGTGCACGCATTGGATGCATTTCAGCAAGTGGAGGTTCACCTTTAAAACATAACATATTATATTTAGAAAAAAAGAACTTGTCAGTGTAGTCCATTTAGGACTAAAATATGGAACTCACATGTCTTCTTTAGCTTCATTATACAGATACAAAATACATTGAGCAAAAAGTCTCTAGTAGACTATAGTTGTTTTTTAAAGATGATTGATTTCCAGAATAACGATCTATCTTATTTTGCGTTACAGACCACGTAAGATGTGATTGATATTCAATCAAAGACCGTATGTCCATAACATTTCCTTCTAGTATATGAACTAGTTTCTTATTCTATTTCTGGAGGAATAAGTAAAAAGATGATGAAGACATATGGTTGAAACTTGTTGCTATTCGTTCGTTGTTTTTCATTGTCATATTCTAGTTTTCTTAATTTTATATTACTTAGTATTGTAACTATTAATTTAATCTCTGTTGTATATATATTCATTATATCTACCGTAGGTCTCAACGCATTATTATATATCTTGATAAGACCGCAAATACTGATAGTGATTAATTTCCAAAGATATAGCTTGATCAGTTTACAATTACAAATCAATGCATCATTATCTATCATTGTTGACATCTTGAATATAAATTTCTATTTGAGCAAGAATCAAAAACTACACTATTTAGATCATTCACAAATGTATACAGTCATTAAAATTTTCAGAAAGGCTTTGGAACGTTCTAGGTTAGTGCTTTCGGTTGCTATGAAAACATACCTAATGACAAAACCATACTCGTTAGTCTTCGATTTTTCACTTTGATTGCTAAGACCTAGTCGTAAAATCTCGACTTAAAACTTACACTCACTGTATTTATTTTTCGAAAAAGATACTATGAGTTTGACAAAAAAAAAAAAAACTAAAACTAAAAATACCTTCAGCGATTTCAATAGCTGTAATACCAGTTGACCAAACATCAGCACGTGTATCATAATTACAATCCATTTGTCTTTCACATGCAATAACTTCAGGTGCCATAAAAAATGGTGTACCAACTGATGTATTACGTCGTCCATTTGTTGGATTAAGATAAGCACTAACACCAAAATCAATTAATTTAATATGACCATCCCCTGTTATTAAAATATTATGACCTTTAACATCACGATGAACAACATTATTTGAATGAAGATGATATAAAGCTTTTAATGTTTCACGTATAATATAAGCAATAATAGATTCATCAAGACGTTCATTTGCTTTAAGCATTGATTTAGCTAAATCAGTAACACTACCACTTGTACATAATTCCATAACTAACCATAATTGATCGAGTTGATAAGCTGTAGATGCTGCTGTTGGGCTAATAAAACTATTTATTGAATTCGTTTCTATTGAAAGAAGACTTGTTTTATCAATAAGTGTTGGTGATGAAACAGTTGAATTACGAGGTGGAGGTGGTAATGGTGGTGAAGCACGTTTTAAATAAGCACCATAAAAACGACAAAGATTTTCATGATTTGAAAGTTCAAGAAGTACACGATATTCTTGTTCAATTTCTTCGAGAACTTCATTAGTTAGATGCATAATTTTTACAGCAGCATTAAAATCAGGATTACGAATATTTTTTGCCTAAAAGAAAATAATTAATTAATACAAAAAAAATGAGGATGTTTTTTGTAATCTACTTACACGAAATACTTCGCCGTAGGTGCCATCACCAATATTTTCAAGTAATTGCCATTCACGATCAGGTGATGGTAAATCATCAAGTCGAAAAAAATTTTTTTGTTGATGATTAGATGTTGATGAAACTGTTTGTTGTTGTTGTCGAGATGGTGGCCGTGAACGAGTACGAGGTGGAATAGGTGGTGTTGGTTCCGGTGGTGGATGATGATGATAAAGTAATTGTGGCATTTATGAATCCTAACAAAATCGAATTACTTGTAATTCTAAATCGATCAGCTACTAAACAAGGAGAAGGACAAAAAAAAACGACGTGATTGTTAACGTTCTTCTTTCATATTGAACGGTTGATGTCGTTTGTTTCTCTTGTTCTTTTAATCCGTTCGGTCAATAAGACCACACCTTATAACCAACAAATCATTAGTGAGCACACGTCTTATCAATTAATTTTTCTTTTCCATAGACAAAACAAGGAAGAATATTGTTTGTATTATCCTTGTTCTCTCTCTTTTTCTTTCGTCCAAAAGATGTTGTTTGTTACAATGATCAAATAACATATTGTATATTGTTGAAGATTAGTAAAGCATGATTTTTGACTTTTATAAAATATATGTCTAACATAAGTGAAAGTCAATAAGAAAAAAAACATTGTCTCTTACTCCATTCGTCCGTAAACATACAGATCGGTTAGAAAGCATAGGATTGAGACAATAATCAAGACTAATCTCTGATAATGAATACTCAATTATTGATATTAGACAAAAGAAAAAGTCGAATAATCTTATCTAAAATAACACGTACAAGCATTAGTTTTATCATGTGTAAATATAGATTCATGTTCTTTTTTTTCTTCTATCACCAATTAATAGACATTGTTCATGAATAAATTAATTTTGATTTCGTTTATTAGAGACGATACCAATTTGGCAAATTCTAAGAGAAATTGTAACAGAATTATTTTAGTTGCTGATTTATCCGAAAGTGTAATGTGTATAATTTCTTCATTTTTTATAATTGGTAACTTTATCACATTAGATTAATTATAATTTGCATTTAAAAATTAAAAAGCCTTTAGCACAATTCCTGCGAGATTAAAATATGAAATAGGATGTAGCTGTTATTGCTCATCACTATGAGATTGTTTTATTCTTTCTATTTTGGGATATATATGTTTTTACTTAATGTTCCCCCAAAATACTATAAGAGAATAGTTCATATATTATAACGAGATATTATTGATAGATAGTCTTTGATTGTAAATCAACAACAACGCCTATTACAGTCTATGACGTTTTCCTGGATACATCTGGCACGCTTTGTAGGAGGGAGAGATCAAATAAAAATCACTTATTCAACGAAAATTTTGATGATAGGCTTTGGTAAATAATGAGCATTGTTCAAGATTGCCAGTCTGAGATATTTTTTGCATGTTTAAGAATATTTTAGTTGCTGTTTTTAGTATTGAAAATAATATTAGCTGAAACCTATAGATTAATATTTTCTAATTCTTAAATTTTCGAAGGACAGCCGTGTTTTATCAAAGCTTTTTATGCATCAGTTTCGCTAATATTTGTTTGCTTTACCAGAGAACTTACTCGACTGAAATACTACATACAGCCATCTATGAGGATTTGAATGATAATTAGAAGAGCTTGATTCAAATATTTTACATCAAAACAATTGCTTCTAAAAAATTATTATTGTTTAAGTTAAAAATCATATTATAATTTTAGTTTTCGTTGGAACTAGTTTTTATATCCACTTCTTTGATTTATTTTCTCTATGAAAGCCTTAATATTAATTGCTGAATACTGAGCAAAGTTACATCTGGAAGTTTTTCGATATCAACAGATGTCATCATCATAGATCAGACTCAAGATTAGAAAACATGCCACATGAAGTTATCTGTTGTTACAATTAGACCATCATGTCTTATCTTTAAATGAGGAATGTTGGAATGAAAACTGCTTCGTACTGTTATTTTTATTGAATCAAAAGCAAGAAATAGAAATTATAATTGGATGTCGAATAATTAATAACATCACTTACGGGTTGTTTTTTTTCACAGAAAGGTTTCATATTTGCATTTATACTATTGAAATCAAACCATTTAGGTGCTTTATCAATCTATTACATGAACTGATAAACTTTCAGTAGTACATCATATATCTTGAGTTTCTTGTAAATTTAATTTGTAAATTAATTAAATAGTTTAAGTCTATCTCATATGAATCGATTTATTCATTCATTGATTCGTATTTGTTAGTGTAGTTTTATTCATAAACTCGAAATTCATATATATGAAATTATCTTCAAATAAATCATCTGTTTCATGTCCTACAAATTGTGACAATTCTTTTCATTTTTTCCATGAATATATTGTTTTTTATCCTGAAAGAATATTGAGAAGGAAAAGTCTTTTCTTTTCCATGCTGATTTTTCTCTCTTATGTAAATCTGATGCTACACAGTGTAGTATATACACGGTGCGTTCAACAAGTTCTCGGACTGATTTTATTAAAAAACAACAAGAAGTACTGTTGCGTTAGTATTCTTACCTATGAGTAGTTCATGCATTTATGTATCTATAGACATAAGAAGCTCTGTTGTACGAAGCATATATATGAAAAAATAGAGATACATTTTAGACTACCATCTACACACTGACATAGAACGCACAGCTTGAGTAAGGCCGTGTGTTTTGAAAGAGTATCGATCATTCAAAATTTATGAATATATTATGGCAGTTTACAGTAATAATGCTCTGTTATATGCTACGATATTTGAATGAATTCATCGTTGCAAACACGAATAAAGAGCTATTAATGATTGTTCTAGATATGGTCCACGTGTTATTTATATCGTATCAGGAAGTGTAACATTTTCGTGAACTGAATTCAGTCCTATGTCTTTGATCGTTCGAAATAATCTGTATAGTACATTTGAAATACGAGCTGTGTTCGGTATTCGTCCAGATGCGACTCGATCCTCTTCGATCATCAGGCTTCCAAAATCTTTAATAATTAGGTTATTTACATCCAAAAGTATTAGCAATTCATGATAATCCTTCTTCAAAATGACAATCTCATTCAGAAGCTGGAGTGATCGATGGGGAATCGATCAACATAAACTGCTCCCACACGTTCATACCTATTATATGAGATATGGTCTCATCGAACAAGAAATCTTATCATAGAACGATGATCAATTTTCTTGATTTTTTGGCAGTGTGTAGAGAGTGATCTAAAATGTATCTCTATTTTTTCATATATATGCTTCGTACAACGGAGCTTCTAATGTCTATAGATACATGAATGCATGAACTACCCATAGGTAAGAATACTAACACAACAGCACTTCTTGCTGTTTTTTAATAAAATCAGTCCGGAAACTTTTTGAACGCACCGTGTATGTGAACAATAGTAATAATAAATAAAAAAGACAGCAGTTGACATTATACTAATCACCAAATAAACAGAACTAATGATCACATGGATTGGTTAAATGCACGATGCACAAAGAAATCTAAGTTAAAATTTGTTTTGCCAAGAAAGTAGTTGCATGCATAATAGCTTAGCCAGATAATAATCATTCCACTTAGAGAACTTTTCAAAGTTTTCTCTTAATCTAGTCAGATGTCTAGATCGGCTAAAACAAACATGATTGTAGACTCCCATAACGCAACTGAGAGTATACTTGATCGTTATAGACAGTAGCTAATTTCTCTCAATCAAGATATTCCTGAAGAAAATAATAATTTATATTCTTGTTGGAAAATAAGTCCGATCATGAACAATGTACGAGAAAATGACTTCAAATGAAGATTGTGCATACATACAGATTACAACGCTGTATGAAATGTTCAACAAGCCATATAAAACAATATGAACAAAGTGTCATTTTGATTAGTTTAGTTACAGTTGATGAAGACACATTCAGTCAAAATTCGAATCAACTAAAACTTTCCTTTATGTATATTCAGATATTCAAAAATATTTGTCTAGCAATGGAATATAACTAGCATTTCATTAAGAACTTAACTACTTATTATCGGCATGATGACTATGGTGCATACGGAACAAAATGAGGTAAACGACATTATCATCTGTGTGGATTTCTTCATTCACGATTTATGCTGTTAAATTAAGAAAAAATATTCAAAATAACTGAGTGACTATTCATAAAACATCTTTTCCTGTACATCGTAGGCAGTACTTATTGATTTCAGACTTTAAGAAAATTATGATTAATATTGTTGAGTAATCTTTTGTCTCAAGAAGATGAGAACAGCTGAATATATTTTCGATTACAGTTGATCAGTTCAACGAAACCGAACGACTCTACCATGTATTACTCAGTCACACAATTGATAAAGATGAAGAAACTGTTTTTTATAATAATTCTGAATGCGTTCGGAACCATCAAGGCTATTGTAAGAAGGTACTTCTGTATTAATAGGAAATATGTCGTCTTGAAGCAAATCAATTTGATTGAACTGTTTCCTACAACAATATTGTTTTGATGCATTATCATATGGAAGACTTTTCAAAAGTACTTTCATCACATTACCTTCAATATAGGCTACTTCTTGTGAAAAAATTGCTCGAGTGTGTAAAAAAAACATGAAATAGCACTCGAAAGCACGTACTTTTGTTTTTTCTAAAAGACACTGTGAGAAACTGAAGGAGTTGCTTTATGACTATCCTTTGATATTGGTGTTCATTGAACAAATTCATTACTTCAGTCGTACTTCTATTACTACGAACACACACTGTTCTATAGTGCTCACACAAAGAGAAGAGAAAGAGAAACACACATAATCAAGAACACTACGATAAGAAGGAAGCTACATAGAAGAGAAATGAAGTGTACTGGTCATTTACGTTTACAAATACTTGTTTTCTTTGAAAAAAATTCATCTTTCGAATGGTTTCTAATTGACTAGCTACTTCATATGAAAAACTCATTGAAGCGTATCAGATTATTGATGAATATCCCAAAGCGTTTTCATAATACAGAAAAAACATTTAAAATTAAGCAAAATAAAATTTCTTTCAAACTTGCTTCACTGAATGATGGTTTTATAATATGGAAAAGCACTCAAAATGACTTCCTATTTAGGAACATATAAAAAATTTCTGAGCGCTAAATAAAAATTATCCGATAGGTATTTTGCATAGATCAATGACAAGCAATATTTGGAACATGTATCTCGAAAAAAGTTAAACAATTAATAATAATAATTTATTATCAATATTACTCGAGCGAATTGTTTTACCGTCTTTTAAGTATCGTGACTTCATTAATGAATCTAATTTCATAATGACTTCATATTTAATACACTTATTATGCACTATTGATATTTCTATTAAAAACTGTTTCAAAATTTTGCAAACCAATATCATCCATGTATAATAATATTTTGGTTTTTAGTATAACCTTTAAAAATTATATATTGATGATCTTCCACAGACTTGTCAAGTTTAATACCTGATTGACATTTATAGTACTATGATTTCTACATGGATATGTGCATCGAAATGTTATCTATGTCACGGTGAAAACATACTTTAATATTATTTCGTATTCGTCAGTTGTTTAAAAACTAAGAAATTTCTAAAAATAGTGTTCGTTATTCAAGAGATTAATACATAAAGATTTCATGAAGATATGATCATTAACTTGTACGGTTATCAAAATTTGTTTTCTTCTATCTCTTTTTTGTTCAGTAATTTTAATCCAGAACATAAAGTGAAACAACTGATATGAGCGACATCTATCAATCATTTCCCTTATCAAATAAGATCAATCCAGATTGTACCTTTTTTCGCTACATCCATAGTGTCCTTTCAAACAGAACAAACAACGAGCAAGGTCATTGATAGTTTGAAAGTGGTATAATTATAAAACGGCGTTTTTTTTTTGTCAAATCACGATCTAATTTTCATCAACATTTCAGATGATTTTTCATCTCATCACTTTATTTTCCATTTTTATTCAATCGATTACTTTCGCCCAAGTACTCAGTGAGTAATAAAAAAAAAAAAAGAACTTAGCTGACTGACTAAAATGCTTTACGCATGTTATAACTTCATTTACTCTTTCTAATTTTTTTTTCAACTAAAAAGAATGTCCATATGGTTGGGAAGAATTTACTGGCACGGCTTCATGCTATCGTTTTGTTCGTTATCCCAGAGCAACTTATGATAATGCTCGAGCTCTTTGTCAGGTCGGTTAAATTAATTAAATAATGTTCTTCTTTTGTTTTATTCTCAAATAGTTGTGTATAGACCGATCTTTTAAGTGTTGAATCATTACCAGAACATTTGTTTATACAAGATTTATTGAATACAAATGATCCATCAACACAACGTTGGATAACGAGTGGAAGACGTAACGGACCATTTTGGCAATGGGTTAAATCATCGGGTATAATCAATTTACAATATGATCAAGGATGGTTACCACGTACAGAACAAGAACAACAAATACGAACTTTTCTTGTTTATGCTTATCAAAGTATGTTGTTATTTATTTTATAATTTGGATCATTTTTGTTGTTATAGGTAGTCAATGGGGTTGGTTACCGTACGATATTACACCTGCGGAAACTTTACCATTTATTTGTGAGATTCCTATACGAGATACTTATGGTGTTATGTCTAGTTATCGAGGCATTGGTAAGATGATATATATTTTTCTTTGAATTATTGTTAATGTTATACATCTTTTTGTTTTTAATGTTTTGTTAGAATATGGTCTCCCATCAAATATTGAACAACGTTTTATTCCACGTGCACCGAAATTTTATGAACAACCACAAGATCAAGAATTTGGTCGAATTGATCAAATTACACTTGGTGTTGGTAGTACATTTGGTATTAGTAAATTATCTTTAGCTGTTGTTGTTACATTAACATGTCGAGCTGATGCTTATCCGGTTGCTGATTATTAGTATGTAGATTATCAAAAACATATATATACTAGAAATTTGTTTTATTCTAGCTGGTTTCGAATGACTGGTGGTACTATATCGGAATCAGTACTTCTTAATCTAAATGAACCACGATATTTTCAACATGGTGGAAATTTAATGGTAAAGATTAGAATTTTTTTCTAATTAAAGGATTATACAGTAGTTATCAAAATTCGTGTTACTGACGTCCACGCTGGACTTAAAGATGGGTAGATGTCAGCTCAAAGGCTCGATTCAATTTTCAGCAGTCGAAAGTGAAGAACTCCGAACATCTGCTTATCTAATAATATCCTTATAGTTTTCAAAGAAATTTTGATAAAAATTAGAATAATTCTATATAATTGGACGGAATAGATATGCGATTTCGTTTGCTCAGTTTTGTAATGTGAGAAGAACATTACTTGAATCGTACCTTGAATTATATATCTGAATGACATATCGAAGTGAAATACCATTTTCACGCATGTTTTTCGAAGATGGTATCTTTTAAACTAATTTTGTCTTATATAATATTAGATAAAAAGACGCTCGAAGTTCTTTTCTTTCGATTGCTGAAAATCACAGGTCATCAGTGTCGAATTATTGAGATTATACCAACTCCTGCTTAGTTCTGGCACGGACATTAAATAAAAATATTTAAGCATCAATCTTTTGATCTCATCTTTTATCGATAAATAACAGATGTACTAGAATAAATGTCTTTCGAAGTATTGTATTAGTATCGTCAGGTTTCATTGGTTTTTTTTTTGTGAAAAACCACCCAAGAGGAGTGTTGAATTGTAGGAATAAAACTTGGGACTTCCCTTCGCCATAGGCTATGTATGAATAACTGCATCCAGCAACAATTGCGTTAACAGGATTTTTAGAAAGATTCGCGATTCAGTTTTCTAGTAGAATGTATCACAAGTTTTGCTGCAAAATATTGAGTAGAAATATAAGAAACATAATACTGCAAGATTCAAAACAACCATTTGTCCTGAAAATCTCATGATTATAGTCATTGATGGAGTGGAGATCTATGTGATGATCGATCAAAAAATGAAAACATCACTGCATCACAGTGTGACTTGAGGGCATGGTAAATTCCGCTTTCCAGGAAATTCAAAATTGGCTACACCTAAAGTGCAGGAGATTGGGCTGGGTTGGGTCAAGTAAAAATATATGTGCGTGTGGATGTCGATGAATCTATCATACACCCATCCACACCACCCTCACCCACACGTACCCCACCCTCACCCGCACGCATCCCACCCTCACCCACACCCAACCAAAAAAAGGACGAAAAAAAAATAGTATTTTTCTTTCTAAATTCAATGTATTAAGACCCATCAACCTCGGGCTAGTGCTTCTAATGAGGGTTTATTTAGTTCTGCTTGTAATAAAGAAATTCAGACTTAGGTTTTTTACCTAGTAGCAGAAGTTTCGGTGATCAATGTCAATCGATTATTTATTTAGATTAACAATCCAACAAGTGATGATAGTGGAACATATTTTTGTAAAGCTTCAAATTTCTTTGGTACAGCTATTAGTAATCGAGTATATCTACGTGAAATAAGTACATATGAATATTTGTCAAATATCAAAACAAGAATAAATAAATAAATAAATTTCTATTTAGTTTTGGATCAATTTGAAAAACGTGAACGACCAAAAGTTATTGCCGATGGTCATCGTGATGCAATTATTGATTGTTTATATAAAAATACCAATACTCGAGATGTATAATATCAACATTTATTTGTTTGCTTCTTTTTATATTATATTTCTTCTTTTTTTTTATGTGTAGCTTAATTATGCTTGGTTTAAAGGTGCAATAAATCAAAAAGTTCAACAAACAGCTGAACGTTTTATATCTCAAAATGGAAATTTATATTTTTCTCGTGTAACAGATGGTGATTCAGGAAAATATTATTGTGCTGTTCAAGCAAAAAATACACGTCTTCGATATTTACCATCTCAAACAAGTGAAGGTACTGAATTAGATGTTCGTTCAACATTTGGTCAAGAACGTAGTCCACGTATATATCCAAATTTTCCACAAGTTTTTCCAAATTCACGTTTACCAAAATTAGGTGAAAATGCGTCTATTGAATGTATAGCTGAAGGTTATCCTGTACCTGTTTATCGTTGGTATCGTGAAGATGACTCTGGTAATTTATATCCATTACAATCAAAAGCTATTTTACTTAATTTTAATCGTGAATTAATTATACCATATTTACAACGTGATGATATGGGTTTATATCGTTGTGAAGCATCAAATACACGTTCAGTTGTATATCAATCAGTATCAATACAAATACAGATTGATCCTGTTTTTGTTGTACCACTTGATGATCAAGTACTTGATGTTGGTACAGTTTTATCATGGTATTGTGAAGCACATCCAAATGATTTAAATCAAATACGTTATTCATGGTTTATAAATGGTACAGAAATTTTTTGGGAACGTTTAACATTTGCACAACAACAACATTTAACAATAACTAATAATCTCTTAATGATTAATAATGTTCAATCATATGATAATGGTATTTATCAATGTGCAGCAACAAATACACAAAATAATGTACAACGTTTTAGTACAGCTGAATTACGTGTTATTACATTAGCACCAACATTTGGAAAAAATACAATGGTATCAACATTACGATCAACTGTTGGAGGATTAATAACTATTGTTTGTAATCCAGAAGGTGCACCTAGACCACAGATACAATGGTTTAAAAATAATATGCCATTAAATATTGGAGGCAATATACAAGTTTTTCCAAATGGAAATTTAGCTATTACAAATATTCAACTAATGGATGCTGGTAAGTACAAAAAAGCTGTTATTTACACTTTTTTTGGAAAGAATTGTCAAAATGCCAGTCACGTTCTGTGATGGGTTGCCAGGATGTCTATAAGGGAGACGGTCCAAATTTTTATCTCTATACCTTAACACTAGTTTTAGATTGTCTCAAAAGATTAATATTATTGGCTATCTAATGAAGGAATCATCTGAACTGATATTCGTCGTTTGCGTTTATATTGGGTCTAGAAGAAGGTCTCACTTTTTACTAGAACAGTTTAAAACGGTTTCTTGACTTGTTGAGTATCTCAAAATTTTCATCTAAATACATTGTTCTTTTGTCGAGACAATGGGTTCATTTGAATAGTCGATATCTTAACAAAAGAATATCATTTTTGGCTGAAATTCAGTAAAACGATTATAACCAGTTAGACTTTCGCTAGTGTCACTAAGGCATCCTGGTGACATGAATATGTGCTTAAACAGTGAGTGTTAGTTTGAGTGGCTTCCTCGTGAAAAATTAAAATCTAATGTCTATAGGATAGATTTGACATGAAATTCGATATTTTAGTTTTTGATGAAGAAGTAAAATAAGCATAAAAAGTGAGATTCAAGAAGAAATTTTTTTTAACAAAAGTTTATTCAAAATTATTTCTGGGCAAAGTTCACACCGAAGTGTACATTAGTTAAGGTTATTATTTAAACTCGCAGCTAAAAGGTGAAAGTTTCCATCTGACTAAGGCTTATGGAGCTGATATTTTTGCGTATAAGTAAGCTTCAATGAGAATAGTCAAAGTCGAAAAGAACAAGGAATTTGGAATCCTCTTGTTGAAGTCGATACTGCTTTAATGAGGTTTCATCATCAAAGAAAAGTATTTAATAGAAACATTTAATTATCGAATTTCGATATGAAACTTTATTCATATGTACGTCGAATAATTCTTAGAGGATTCTGAAAGTTTCAACGAAACCTTTCGAGCTCTTCTGAAGTCAATTTTCCATACATATGAAGAAAAATTTCATCATTACATGATATTCTCGATATCTTCTTTCAATGTTGAAAACTCATTAATACTAGCCTTAATTTCAGAAAGAAGAGCTATAAGCCTTTTTCATTCCAAGATTTTGTTACTCTCATTGAGGTTCAATTATGAGCCAAAACTCAGCCCTGATCAAATAAAAAATACAAGGCCGCAAAAAAAAACAACTTCTGATAATCATCCGTTATAGTTTAAGATTTTCTTATAAAACTTTTCTTTTCAATGAATATTTGTTCTATTTCAGGTAATTATACATGCATGGGAACAAATATATATGGTGTAGCCCAACAAAGTACCTATGTTTATGTAATGCCAGAGGGTACAACAATTATTTCAACACCCGGTGGACGTGATGTAATCCTTGATCAAACCATTATTATTCCATGTGATGCTCGTTCAATGAATCAAATGGATTTAACATTTTATTGGCGTTTTAATAATGAAATTTTAACAATTGATAACAAACGTTTTCGACAAGATAATCCTGATCGTCCTGGTGATTTGCGTATTATTCAAGCACAATATAGTAATGCTGGACGATATACATGTGTTGCTCAAACAACTGTTGATGAACAATCATCATCATATCAATTAAATGTATTGGGACCACCTGGCCCATTGGCTGGTATACGTTGTACACAACCATTTCAACGTCAAGTTACATTATCTTGGGTTGTTGGTAATGATCATGGTGCACCAATATTACATTATACAATTGAATCATTATCAAATCATCGTTCATGGTGGTTATTTCATGGAAATTTTACAATACCATTACCCGCCAATAAATTTGTAACGATGACATTAACTGGTTTATCAGCATATACAGATTATCGTTTTCGAGTATTTGCAACAAATATGTATGGATCTGGTGAACGATCAGAAATATCACCACCATGTGTAACACAACCAGATATACCTGGTTTAGCACCCGCTGGCTTAGGTGGTGGTGGTGGAAAAGTTGGAGATTTAAGAATTGTTTGGGATCCATTGCCAATGGATTTTTGGAATGGACCTAATTTAACATATCGAATATATGTACAAAAACAAGGTGAAAATCGACAAACAACTTACACGGTACTTGATCCACTAAGAAATTTTTTTATTTCTCGTCTGAAGTAAATTAAAAATGAAAATTATAAATATAAAAATATATAAATTCTTTTTTTTTTCTTATTTTAGTGCTGATAAACTTTATTATTATCCATATAATATTCGTATTTCAGCTGTTAATGCTCTCGGCGAGGGACCCGTATCTGCTAATGTAACAATTCGTTCAGCTGAAGATCGTCCAGCACGACAAGTACTTAATGTTAAATGTAGTCCATATAATAGTACAGCAATGACTGTAACATGGGATATGATTGATGAAAATGATTATGCTGTTTTACGTGGTCGTTTACTTGGTAAGTAAATAAAGCAACGGAGTTGATCAATGATGAAATTAGATCTTCGCGAAAAATTTCGTTTCTTCTGTGTTAAACTCTTACACATGGTGTCCAACAGTGAATTTTGGTGAGATTAGCTCTATAGCACTTGTTTGTGTTGTGCTTAGGCCGATTGACATAGCGGATGATGATCATATGTGCAATAAACCCGGTTATTGATAATAATCAACTTTTTTATCTATCAATTCGATAACCGGTCAGGTTATTTTTCATGTTTCGAGCGCTACAAAATGATATAAAAATATCAAGAAAAATTTGTAGGATACTATTCTACAGACATGATTTTATGTCTTATTTTCATTGGTATTTAGTAGATTTTGATTAGGAAAAGTGTGACCTGAACGAAATTAATATGATATTTTAAGTTGGCATTCAAGACTAAGTAGACCTATGTGATTTGCAAGTATTTTCATCAACTTTTCTTTTGCCGTCGAAAAAAATCGCCTCTGGGTCACCTTAAGAACAAGTCAACAAAAATGAATTCTATCAAAACGTAGTTTTGATTGTTTAATTATATGCGGTTTTGAGCTCTACTGTCACTTTACAATTTTAAAACTTCATTTCTATTGTTGAAACAATTTTTTTATGGAATTCATCTTTTCGACGAAAGACATGTTCATAAGAATATTTGAAATTTACGTAGGTCTACTCAATTTTTGAATGCTGATTTAGAATATCATATTAGTTCCACTTAAAGTGAAAACAGGTATAACATGTTGTCTCTACACTAGTATCCGTAGAACTTTTCTTAGGAATCAGAGCTTTTGTTCTCGATATTTTTATATGATTTTGTAAGTCAACATTAAAACTAGCTGGATCAATCATCAAATCGGTAGATAGAAAAAAAGCTGATTATCATCAACAGTCAGATTCAGTGTACATTTGACCATCATAAACTATTTTAATTGACCTAGGCACAGCACAAACAAGTGCTATAGAACTAATTTCATTAGCAATCATTTTCGAACATCATGCATGAGAATTTGACACAGAAGAAGCCAAATTCCTCGAAGAGACTGATCTCATCAGTTATCGATCTTCTTCCTTTTTTTGTTTTTTCAATTATTCATGCTTTTTTCTTTAGGTTATACTGTTCGTTATTGGCGTAAAAGTGTTGATGAACTTCAAAATTATTGGGAACGTCGTTTTCCAGGTCAACGTTCACGTGCTATTATAATTGGTCTTGATTCAAATATTGAATATGCTGTACGTGTTTCTGTGTATACACAATTTGGTGATAGTCCTGAAAGTAGTTATTTTTCACATCGAACATTTCGTTTACCTCCACAAACTCCACCACAATATGTAACTATCCGACAACCAAGACGTGAAAAAGATAAACGTGTACGATTATTTGGTGATGTTTATATGTATAAATTAGAAGTTGAATGGCGTGGAATATCAACAACAGCAGATGAAGAACCATTAGAAGGTTACATGGTAAGAAGATTGTTTCTTTCTTCTTTTTTTTTTTTAAATTTAAGAAAAAAGAAAACTTGAATATTTGTTTAGGTTAAAGTTTGGGAACATTATCAATCAATACGAAATGCAACAATTTATTATGTTGATGGTTCAAAATATAAAATGATAATTGATAATTTATATAAAAATCGAAATTATAAATTACGTGTTCAAGCTTGGTCACTTGGAGGTGAAGGAAAATATTCATCACCAGAAAGAGAATTTCGATTTGGTAAGTTCTATATTGTCATATAACTGTATTTCATTTCTTTCTCTATGTTTTTTTTTTTCATAGATAATGATGGACGTTTGTTGATACGTAAGTTTATTTATTTATTTTTAATATATAATGCAAAAGTTACTGGACAAATGTTAGCTCCTATTTCTCTTCGATAGAAAGGCAGGTCTGAATATCAACAGAAGTTGTACTTCGACCAATAGAGTAAAATATTGATTTCCCATAGTATTATTTCTATATCATGTGAAGTGTTGTTCATCATTTAAAATAACATCACAATTATGAGAAATCGTTTTGTGTCACTTTCACACAGTTCTTTGTAGCCCTTTTCTGCTTGAGCTTTATTGTCTGTTTTTGAAATGTTTCAACGTTTTCTAATAATAGCTGGTGTTCTTTCTTGTAAATTATGGCTGAGTGTTGGACAGTTAACTTTGAAATGCTTAACTAGTTTATGCTAAAGGTTATCTTAAAGGTTATTAACAGATTTCATCAAATGTTTTAGATCTTAATTAGAAGGTTTTACTGAGTGATCATTCCTTGGTAGAAATTTTCCAGGACAATAATTACAGTTACCGAGAAGACCACAAGCGATACTTTACACTGTCGTGTCATACAGTTTACGGTTGTAAATAGCTATAAATTGACATTTGGTAGGAGCAGTATTATAACTGTATTTTATCGAATCGTACATAGTTAATAACGTTCGTCAAATCGTATGAAAATCTAGGATACGCTCGGTTTACTTGACCTCAGATCGTTCATCCATATTTCAAATATTTGTTTGACACTTAATAAACTGTTGTTCTTGAAATGCATTGGCTTATAAAAGAATTGACTACTGTCTTATGGAATTTAATTGATAAGTCAATGAGAAGAAAATTACTAATTCGTTGTGTGAGTATTTCTTTTTCGTTTCGTGTAATTTTTTTTATGAATATATAACAAAATTACGCTATATCGAGCTCAGAAGAGGAACAAATACCCTATGATCTGGTCAAAAAATTCTTGTTCCAACATACGCTTACTAAACAAATATAAGACTGCATAAGTTTCACTATTATTCTGCATTTTGTGACAAATGCAGATTTATTTTACCGGCATCTCATTTTACTGTTCTTCATTTTGATTATGAACCTCTGATAAAATTAATGTATATAAAATACGAAAGAAAAATAGAAGTCAACAATTGTCCAATTACTTTTGCTTCATGAGGGATGTTCTAACTCTGTATTTTGTTTCTATCTTTGCTGTATTCAATGGTATTGAATGTATATACAATTCAATGGTAACCTCTACGCTATCAATCGAAAAAATCTAGCATTGATTTTGCATCAATGCTAAGAGAGAGAACAACATTAATAAAAAATTTGGCAACATTTTTTTTTTTATTGTTTCTATATTGAGATTTTAAAAAAATGTACTTGTTCTTATTCATTTGCTGCGAGTCACTTCTATGGCTCTGCTCTGCTCTTATGGTACACTATTCACGTGAGAAAAAATTCGTACTTGTATGTCTTTTTCAGACGTGTGAGTACTGTTGTAGATTAATATAGCGCTCAAGCTCAAATCAGTATCTCTAATATACACACACGAGTAGGAATTCGTCTCTCATGCGAATAGTGTACAATAAGAAGAGAACCATTAAAGTGACTTGCAGTGAGTAAATGAATAAGAATGGTTGTTATTCGTTTTTTTTAATTTTGATTAAAAAAAAAAGAATAAAAAACGGCTTTGTGAAAAATTTTATCGATGTCATTCTTTCTCTTAGCACAGATACAAAATCGATGCAAGCTTAGCGTAGATATTGCGCTTGAAGTATATATGTCGTATCGAAGTTAGCATGTTTATCGAAGTTATAACTTCGATAAAATTTTTATCGAAGTTACAACTTCGATGCTTCCTCTTATCGAAGTTTAACTTCGATAGAATTTTTTTATAGAAGTTACAACTTCGATGGCAGTGGTTATCGAAGTTACAACTTCGATGACACTTGTTATCGAAGTTNATAGGAACAAGTTATTACAAAAGTAAGTATATATTCTGAAAGCGCATGAAATTCTCTATCATCCTAAATATGTATGTCTTTTTTTGCATTTATTCACTGCAGCAAAGAAATGCAAGATAAGACATAAACATATAGGATACTAGCGAATTTCACGCGCTTTCAGAATATATACTTACTTTTGTAATAACTTGTTCCTATATTAAAAATATTTTTGAAAAAATGGATGAAGAAACAAAATGCGTTTCCAGGGAATCTGGCGATGAGGATACCTTTGTTGTGCTTGAATTTATTTTTAGCAAACAAGTGCAATTCAAAACGTACATATATAGATTTGTAGAGAATTCCACAGGCAATCCGAATATATAACTACGTTACTCAAAATGTTAATTTATAATGATGATATATCAAGAATATCGTGTGACACTATTTTTTTCCAGGGGGATATGATATATAGTAGTATCGCCAAGTTATAAAAACCAATTTCTTATTTGAAATATAACTATTAATTACAAAGTGTGTTTTTACATCAATTTTCTGATTTTAACCTTTTGTACTTTGAATAAATCATACATATTTTTGCTTTCTTATAATGCAACTACTGTAGGTATTTCAATAATTATACTATTGTTTTTGCACCTGAGAAAATGATGATCATACAGAAACCTAAGAAAATTTTAATTATTGTTGTATTTATTCTCTGTCGAAAGTATGAAAATCACAAATTCACACATATATATACATTTAGCTTCTTGAAAACAATAGATATATATGATAGAGATTTGTACAAATCAAAAAAAAAATTCAACAATGGTAGGATAGAACATTTGAATTTAATTCATACCTAGTATAGAAGATCTTTCTTAGTTTCCCAATGACTATTTCATAGGAAAAGGAAATGATCAATTGAATAATGTAAATTTTTTGTTTAGAGACATTCAGATTGGACAATACCAGATTCAGAATTTGATCAAAATGTACCTCGAAATAGTATTTGGTCACCAGAACCTGTTCGAACTAATTCAAATCCTAGTTTTCAACGTATATCTTCAATTTCAACCAATTTCGTCAAATCAAATGCGTGGAGTGAATCAATAAATATTTATTCAAATTCAAAAAAGTACATCTATAACATAAACTTAAAGTTCATTATACCATTAATATATTATTTAATTTATAGGTCACTTATATCACCATATTATAAAGCTATTCTGATAGGCTTATGTGTTAGTGTATTAGCTGGAGGTATTGTTCTTGCTGCAATTATGACTGTATGGTTAAAATCAAGTAAAATTATACAATAAAACAAAAGAGTTACCATTTTATGCATTCTTTTTTAGGTGTAGCAGTCACTACTACTACTACAGGCACGGTTACAAGTTTCATTCACTTTTCATGATGTACCTTTTATTTATACTTCTAGCAACTACGACAACTTCAGTAACCACTACTACAAGCACGTCAACATCATCAACAAGTTCGACAACTTCATCATCAAGTACTACGAGTTCGACAACTTCGTCAACAAGTAGTACAAGCTCGACAACTTCGTCAACAAGCACTACAACTAGTACCTCTGCAACTACTTCAACAAGTACGTATAGAATTCTCTTATTATTACCAATGTACAATTGAGAATCTACAGTTTTCATTATTGTTATTTTTAGCTACTAGTGTCACTACAACAACTGTTGCTATTAACATAGTATATTCTGAAAGTTTTACAAGTGGCATCACTCCAACGACTCAATGTACTGCATGGACAAGCTTTGTTGCTCAATTAACAACTTTACCCTATACATTATTAACAATGAATGGTACATTAGATTCAGTTGGAGTCACGATAACTGATTCTGCTGTGATAGCTAATATTGCTTTAGCTTTACGGACGTCAACTTCATATGGACCAGTGACAACTAATGGTCGTTTATGGGCAGTTGGTGGTTGTGGAGGTGGATCTGAATTGAGTGCTAGTGGCTCTATTTGTTCGTGTCCAGGTCCGGATTATATTGTTCGACCATGTATAGGTAATTCAAACTATGATGGTATCAAAAGTAGTACTTGCGGTGGACCCAATCAAGTAATGTCTGTAATATTTCAATAATGCATATTTATAAGTTGTGAACATATTATTTATAGATTGTAACTGAACTCATTAATGACTTTTCAAAAATTTTTATGTAGTTTATTGCAACCAATTCATTTGTAAATAAATTAAAAAATATTTTTTAATAATCATCAAAGCCGTAACAGTAATTTAAAGAAAAGAAATAAATTTTTATAAAGAATACAAAACGAGTTCTAATATATGCAACTTTATTATCTTTGTTTTCTTTTATACAACAAAAATAGAAATGTAAAAATATAGTTTATTTTAATAAACAACTTATTAACCGTATAAAAAAAGTCACGTTTTCTTTTTGTTTTTAATTGTACTTTACTTTCAATAGCCAACTATAATTGGTGCTTCAAATATAACAATTATACAACACAAAAAAAAAAATAAATAACAACATGTTTTAATATACAAAAATCATAATATATTTCAAACGACAATTTACATTCATCATTTATCAATAAAATGTAGGTGTCAAGTAACGAAAAAAAGAAATATGTATGATCTCTTATGCTAATATAATAACACCTTTTTTGTACCGTTTCTTCTCTCTCTCTCCCTCTTTCTTGATTAAATGACAGCACATTCGACTGACTTGAAGCTAGTAAGACAAGAGAAAGAAGAAATAAGCTTTTGTTGCATATATATATATGTACCTTTCCTTCTCACACCATCATCACTCAGTTTAAGACATTAATAATAGCAAGAGTATTTTCATTCTTAACATTTTTTTCGTTCTTGTATACCTTTCTTTACGTGATTCTTTACTACATACTGTTATTTGCATAAGATTTCAGTTGTTCATTGAACTCATTTTCTTATCAAGACAAATCGTTTGTTTATTAATAAAAGAATGCATACTCAAGTTGAATCTCAACATTATCATTATGCACCAAGAGTTTATATTCATAAACGACCATTACATTGGTTTATTATGTTTATTTCCTATTTATTTATTTTTCTTCTTGTTCTTGAATCGATAGCATTTATTGTACTTGGTGCGTGGCATTTAGGTATTCCACGTCTCTATAATGTTCTTAGCTTTTCCGATGATATCTATCGAAGAGAATTAGGTTTCGGTATTCTTCTTGTTATTATTGGATCATTAGGTATTCTAATTAGTATTATTGGTATTATAGCTACGATTACACTACGATTATTAATATTGAAAATAGTGAGCAGAGAAATGTATAAAGAAAATTGAAATCTTTCTTTTTGATTAATTTAGTATGCATCATGTTTATGGTTTATGATGATTCTTGGTATAGCTATAGGGATTATTGGGATTATTTTTGCATGTAAGTTCAAGTTTTATTTGTTTTTCTTCCTGATTTCTTTTTGTATAATGAATTTGATTATGTCTAGCGCAAGTCGATGGCTTTTTGAATGATGATCGAGTTAATAATCCAAATTTATTAGAAAGTAATGTAAGTTTTAACAACAAACAAAAAGAATTCCTTTGCATTAATGATTCTACTATTGATTTTTTTTAGTATAATAAAGAAAAATTTTTATTAGGTATGAATGGTGGTTTAACATTATTTATGAGTTTAACAATAGTAAGTTTTGAATATATTTAAAACATAATCGAATATATATATATATATATATATTTATTCTTTAGCTTGTTGGTATTATTATTGTTCATTGTTTAATTGGCGATGCCAATAGTCATCCGTATATTCGATCAAAATGAAACATATCATCATGAAATAAAGAAACAAAAAAAAAAAGTTGTTTTTCGTCTTCATCAAAATATATTATTTTGTATATATTATGAAAGAAAAAAAAAGAGGATATCTGTCATATCACTTAATTCTATTGCAGTATTATAATCAAACAAGAAGAAAGAATATAGTGTAAGATAAAGAATGTATAACTATCGCATATACCAGAACTGTCAACACTTGATTATATATCAAAAGTACAAAGATATTGAGATAGAATAGGTTTTTTTTTGTTATGCAATAAATATTTATTTGAGAAAGTGTTCGTGTCTGTAGAATTCAAACAGTATGCCATTGACATTTTTATTACTCTTATTAATCAATATAAACTTAATACTTCTAAATAATACATCATCATTTGATTTAATATTGAATATAGACGATAAGGATAATTATTTTCGATTTGTTGAAATCATAACATCAACTAAAAATCATCTATTACCATCTGTTATTATTCTTGATGGTAATGATCATAATCCTACGACAATAAATTCATCATATTCATCATTCATTCAAACTTATCACATAGAATCAGATGAAAATCCATTTAATATTGCTACTATTATTAATCGAGTATCTTCGAATTCTAATTTATTATATGCTATAATTCAAATATCGAATGATTCTTTATATGATGTTATTGCATCGATTTCAATAAGTGAAATAAGATCAAAACGATCATGTAATGATGATTATATTGTTAAACACAATGGTTTAATACTTAAACAAGCATATGTTTCTATTCAATGGCATAACAATCGTGAACGACGTTTTGCTAAGAAATTTCAAAATACAATGTCGAAAAACATCATATCATCAATTACTTTACCTAAAACTATTAAAAATCGAACATTTTCTTCAAATAAAAAAGTAATTCCTAAAAAATCTCGTCATATATATCTTGAAATCATTGCTATTATTGATAGTCTTATATTACATGATGTTCAAATATTATTAAATAGAACTGAATTTGAAACAATTGAAATACTTAAACTTTATTATATTCATATATTTATTGGTGTTGAACAAATCTATCGGCAATCATTAATTCATGAAACATTTGATATTCATATTCGTTTATCAAAAATTATCTTTTCTACTAATCAATATCGTCTACCATGGGAATTATTTAAAAATATTTCATCTCTTACAAATATTTATCGAAAATCACCTAATAACTTACATTTAAGACCTAATATTAGTATGAATCTTCTCAAATCTCTACAGCAAGCTTATACATCAAATCAATTTGATAGACGTTTTTTTACTAATACTGTTGATCATATTATGACATTTACTCGTCTAGATCTTATTGATGGAGCTGGTTTAGCATATGTTTCAGGTCTTTGCTTACCTCTATATAAATACTCAATTATTCAAGAAGATTTTAATTCATTTTCAGTTATGTTAACTGTAACACATGAACTTGGTCATAATCTTGGTTTACGTCATGATGAAATAGAAAATAAATGTAATGATCCTCATAAACGATACATAATGTCACCTAAAATTATAAGTACAATGGATCGTCCTAAAGTAGCTTATTTTTCTCAATGTTCAATAAAAGAATTAAATTATTTTATTAATAATACAACAACAAAATGTTGGAAAAATAAAATCATTAGTACAAAAGATGATAAAATATTAGAAAAAGATAGAAATCTTATTTCAACTCAATTAGGACAAATTATTAATCTTCGTCAACAATGTCAATTACAATATGGATTACAAGCTATTCCATTTATTTCTGTAACATATAATAAAAGTCAAGCATTATATGAAGAAAATATTTGTCATGAATTAAAATGTTTTAAACAACCAACTGATGATTTTATGTATTGGCAAGATGGAGCATTGGATGGTTTAAATATTTATTTTTGGAAACAAAATTTCGTTGATTTTTTTTTTTTCATTTAGGTACTCCATGTGGTGAAAATCGAATATGTCATCAAAAAAAATGTGTATCAACAAATCAGAAAATGAAACGAAACGATTTAGCTCTTTGTCCATATGGAGATTTATTTGTACCGATTCGTATGTTAAATTTAAAAGATAAACTTATGACAGGTAATATGCTTTGTTCCGATGCTCTTAATCTATTACGAGCACATGGAATGAATGTTACGTATTTATGTTATAATTCAATATTACCTTATCAACGCATTTGTTGTGAAGAATGTAAAAAGTAAATAATAAAAAGAAAATTTATATTCTAATTTAAAAGATAATAAAATTGAATTATTTTTGTCATAGACATTTAATACCGGAATGTGGAGATCTTCATTCAAGATGTCCAACATTTGTTCAATATTGTCAAATGAAATTTGTTCGTATTGATGGACGATCTCCTACAGAATTATGTCCATATACATGTGGTCAATGTTCTCATTTACTATCGCCTCCAACCACCATCACCACAACAACAATAAGAACAGTAAATTTTAGACTTTTTCAAGATAATACCAATTAAACGAGCGAAAATCTCAAAGTGTGATACACCGATTAAGTTGATGTTTTGTTCACATGTAGGTCTAAATGAGACTAGACGAAGTTTGAAAGAGTTTCTCCTCATACACTGTCCACCTTGAGTTATGATCGTTTTCCTGTATTTTCTGCCTCAAGCAATTATGAAATTTTGCAAATAGATAGATCCTGCGGTCATTAGAATGTCCTGAAAATTTAAACTTCAAATGATGTTTTCTTCTTGAGATATTAGATGTTGAAGGCACTCGATCTTCTGAACGTTCTTTGTGGACAAAATAACCATTCTATCGGCGAGTCACGATTGAAGACCTTTCCTCGAGAATCTAGTTGATTTCGTTTTGGTGTCGGATGAGGGAATCATTTTAGGTTAGAAATCATGATTGAGATGAGACTTACCTGCCGAGGTAGAGTCTAATGAGATTAGACAAAATCTTAAATAATTCGTCTTCATGGATCTTCCTTCTTGAGTTATGACCATTTTAGTATGTTCATTGTGAAAATTTCAAATTTTCCAGTATCTCCTATTCTGGAATAGAAATATTGAACATTGTGGTAAGTGAAAAAGTATACATTACTCTTATATTGATATCTCACGATAAGAGATACTGGAAAATCTGAAACATTGAAAATGTACTAGTTCTATGTTCAAAGTTGAAATTCAGAAATTTAATTTTGAAGATGATCTGATGAAGACAGCAACATTTTGTTGAAAAACTCATTAAATTGACCATGCATCTAGAAGAAAGAACCAGAAACATAAATCCATTTGAGACTTTGTCTAATCTCACTAGACTCCATCTAATGAGATAAATCTTGTCCCAAAATTGACTTCTAACTTAAAATAGTTGGAACTAAGAAAAAATATGAAAAGATTCGAAATTAAAACCGATGTAATCCTGCTTGTTTCTAATAGGAAATATTTCATCATTTTAGTAAAATCTTTCCAGTTCACATGACTTTATTTTACATTGGGAATTTCATTTTAGGCAATCGTACACACATTGACGAAAAAGGAAAGAAAAATACCTTTGACAAAAGTTCCACCAACAGAACTAGTCAAAACAATAATACTCAAACCTCGAAAATATATTAAGCCTAAAAAATTTACTGAACATACATGTATTGATTCGGTTGATTGTTCTCAATTAATCAAACTCTATTCTAAATTAAATAAAAATGTTAAAAATTGGTGTACTGAATATTCAACTATGATTAAAGGTCGTTATTTTGTTGAAATGTGTCCAAAATATTGTTCCTTATGTAATATAACGTCCGTATGTGATCGATATAAATTATGTAGAAATAATGGTAAATGTATTAAAAATGAATATGGTACACATCAATGTATATGTTCACCATTAAAACCTTTTTATGGTGCATTATGTGAATATCGACGAACATGTTTAAATAAACCATGCTTATCAAAAAATGATATTTGTCTTCAAACTCAAGGTGAAAATTATGTTTGTTTATCAAAAGAACATAAAGAAAAAATATATACTGTTCTAAATTCGATTTCCTCAATTGATCTTAAAAATACTCGAAAGAAAACCTAATAAATTTGTTTCTTTTCACTTATTGAACTTATGAAAAATATAGATGATTGTTTCCGAAAGAAAAAATGAAGTATAGGTAGATAAAGAAAATAAAATGATATTGTTCTTGTCTATTTGTGTATAGTAAAAAGTCGTATTACTCTATACATGGAACGAAAACGTTGAAATATGAATGTGACAACCGGTCAGAACACTGTATCAATTCTCGTTGGGTGTTGTTATCATTAAAAACAACAGTTATTAAAAGATCTTTGATACAGTTGTGTTTTGAAAATGTTAATCAATTGTTATTGAAGGTCAAAGACAAAAATGTGTAGCTTAGACTGTGCAATGGACGTAAAAAAGCGTATTGCTCACATGATATCAAAAATTAAGGCAATAAATATAGAGAGGGTCTCATTTAGGAACAGAAGAAAGTCACAGCAATATTGTTGGTACTAAGTTTTGAAAAAGAGATCAATTTTTAGTTCATCAGTAATCAACAATCATGAATTGAATAAGGGTGGCAGTGATGATGAGTTTCCCACTGACCGTCACTATTAGAATTACTTTTTTTTCGCCCTTTTATGTTATTGATCAAGCGAATGTATCTATACTGTTGAGTAAAGTATAGCCTTTTACACTATTTGCTTCTTTCATCATTTTATCAGTCAAGCAGAATTTATAGTCCCATTATACAATGACTAATCAATTGATATATGAATGAGACTTGTGTAACCTATTCTTTTCTAAAATGAAACTACCTCAATAGTAGTTGCTTAAATTTAAGGTCTCATTTAGGCAGCTACGCACATAAAGATAAATGCTTCTCATCGTTTACAATCATTCAAGTTAAATTGATAAGCTTTCCTCTAGAGAGTCATTGCGATCTCTTTTTCGTCAACCTCGACCACCCACGATTAGCACTTCACTGAATGCAAACAGGAATGGAAGAACCGATGTCAACAAATTCAGCAGTTATTGATTGCGGATGAATTATTCGAACTATTATGTTCCAACACTAAAGAATGGTGTCCATTATACAGATGTTCAATATCAGTTAAAGTTAATCTGCATGGCTTTGTAAAAAAGCGTCAACTATATAAGGTTTTTACTGTATCTGATGTTTTTTTATACAAGTCTTAAGATTAAAATTCATTCACTTTTTTATGACTAATATCATGAATGTCATACGTATACAATTGAAATTCAGTGTGACCAATAGGTGTTAAAATTGAAATCAAATGTGATCAACAAACATGATGAAAGAAAAATAATGCTTTTTTTTCTTAAATAGAGATTGTTTCAATTTCTTTTTTTTTCTTTTAAATATTAAATTCAACAAGAACAAGGAATAGAAAGATAAAATGAAGGCATACAGTTGTATATATTGATGTTAATAAATAAGCCGTATTATATGGTTTTCGATGATGATGCTTATTAGTACCTAATCCAGGTATTAAATAATCCGGACGTGATAATTTCCATTTAGGAGTTATTATTTTCGTACGATTTTTCGGTGCTACAGTTGTATTTAAAGGTGGTGTTGTTAATGGTAAACATGAAACAGTATAATTCGATGTTAAACGTTTAACAAGTGAAACAATAGGAAATTTTCCTTGATTACATGATTGACCTGAACTATCATCAAAATTAACTGGATAAATAAAAATACCACTAAGACGTTGTTCTTTTGCATAATTAATCTATTTTAAGCGATTTTATAAAGAACAAAAAGCTTTTTTTCCAAAGTTTTTATTTACTTTTAATTCCATACTTTGAAGATCATCATAACCAATAACTTCATCACCTATTGAAAAATAAAAGAATTATATTTTCCAAAGAAAAAAAAGAACCCAATTATTATTAATTATATACCTTTAATCATAATTGGTACTTTACGATCGTCAAGAAAAACTCGTTGCCAACCAGACATCATATTTCGACAAAGCTAATAAAATATATAAATATTAAATAGAATTCTCATTTTAAAATTCTTTTTTACTTCAGTATAAGGCACACTGCCTACAAATGTAGCGGGACTACCAAGATCATGTAAATCACTAGTCAAACGAAATTTTTTTCCGAATGCTGGAAGACCAACTAATAATTTCGATGGTTCAATACCAGAATTAACAATATATTTAATTGCTGAATTCTATGATCTCAATATTGATTATTATGAAATGATAAATAAAATAAAAGCAAACCTGATTGAAATCTTTATCATCATTTTCAGCATTTATTGCTTGCATTAAAGAACTATGATGTTCAGCAATTTTATCTCGTGAACCTCGATAATCATAAGTTTGAACATTAAGCCAATCAGCACATCTATACAAACATATGAAAGATTTTTAAAAAAATGAAATTTTTATATCGAACTTAGCAAGTTCTTGTAAATCAAAACGTGATTCAAGTTGTTTTTTTATGCCTGATACAGTAACTGTAAGTAATAAACGCGATCGTCCTGTCCGACCAGCTTCTTCAGCATATTCTTCTTGAAGATCCTAATGATCAATAATATAATTATAGATGTTTCTTTCTTTAAAATCTTTAGCATCTTACTTTACAAAGTTTGGATAATTTTTTTTTATCTTCAATTAATTGTGGATTAGATGTTGATGGTGGCCCTAATGCTTCACTTGGTTCAAAATTTAAATCAATTCCATCAAACTCATGTGTTCGTAAAAGTTTTGTTGTTGAAATAACAAATTTTTGACGATATTCATCTTTTGACATCATTTCATTTGCACGTCTAATAGCATAATCTTGACCACCAATGGCTAATAAAACTTTTAATTGAGGATCTTTATTGTTTTTAAAATCTTTCAATGGATTATTCCATACACCTTTGAAAAAAAACCTATGTTGATTGATTATTTTAAATTCTTAAAAAAAACAATTACCAGTAAGTGTATTATCATCTTCAATGCGTGCAAATGTATATACGATATGTGTACAATTTTTTGCATCTGGATGAATACCAGTCCATGATGAAAAATAACACATGATTTTAAATTCTCCACCACAATCACTATTAACTAATGATAGAACCATATTTAATAAGAATAATAGTATTAAACTCATCGTTGACTACTTAGTAATGTGCGTATCAGTCATAGAATAATAAGAAAAAGAATAAAAAGAATAGACATTATAATCATCAATCGTCCTCATTTGGAGTCTTTTTCGGACAGTAAAAGTTACGACGATTTTGTATCCGATGTATTAAACAAATATAGGCTCAAACGATTAGTTCGCTTGTGCTTTTCGGATACAATAGTACACATTGACATTATACTATTGACACAAAATAATAGCTTTATTTTTTGTTCATTAATCAAACAAAAGATTTTTTCGAAAACAGTGAAGAGTATTTCTTGTATAGAGACAAACATCAGTTAAAAATAGATTTATTTATAAATGTGTTATTAATCATTATGATATCAAATTTTATGAATAATTACTAAAGCAATTTCGTTAGAGATATTGAGATTAAGATAACATTGAGAATTTGTGATTTTTGCTTTTAAATTAAGTTTTACTAAAAAGTAATAGTTTCAATAATGTTCTTTTAATAATGATACAATATATAGGATATTAATTATTAATTATTTCGAATACTGTATTCTCGATTGTGTTGTAGCACAAATAGTTATTCAACTGATTTTTTTTCTATTGAACAAGCATGGTGACAATGACATCTATTAAGATATATTATAATTTATGAGACAATTCTTGGATTTCATATCTTTAAACTTGAACTTTGATTATAATTATATGTAGCACATAACTTATGGTATGACACGCGCAGACATTTCGGATGAAATGCGTTTGAATTATTTAGGATTCGGACTTAATGAGAGACATTGATCACGATAAATGATATATATCTCTTGTTATTTAAAACACTTTCATATAATAGCCATGATTAAATAGGCTAAAACACTTTTTCTATCATTTTATATGATATCATATTATTTGAATATGAGTAATATATGATAAATAGGATATCGAACGTCATATCAAGTATTTGTAAAAAATTAAATAAAACTCGTTTATTATTCATCTTTCGAATAACAAGAAATTTTAACAATTAGATTGCATATAGTGTAGCGTAATTAGCATGAACATTAATCAGTTTGTTAGACAACAAGATTAACTAATTTTTCATGCTAGAACATAATTTAGATAATTGAAAGAAGGAATCTTGCATGATATACCGAAAAACAAAACCTTATAAGACCGAAAGGACTCCTCAACACTTCATCAGGTTTCAAAATAACATTTTTTTCATTAAATAATACCGTTTACTTAGTTCTTGCTCGGGTGTGGATGTGGATGTTTATATTCTGTTACCCCACACCCACATTATCAAAGTACAAGACAGGTCTCATTTGATTAGACCATGCATTTTTTTCCATCTTTAATCACATTTCTCAATGATATATATATATATATTGGTTTTGTTAACAAATCGATTGATAGTAATCATCTTCAGACATTTCCAAATCTATGCATTAAAAAGGACCCAATCTATACTAAGGTGAGTAATAAATAACTCTTTTGTTTCTTTATCAAAATTGATTTTCTTCGAAATCATTTTTTATTTTTTATTTCTGTAGCATAATTTTTACTCAATTCATGATTATCAAAATAGTTTTGTATTGTATTTCAAAATGATCAATATTTTGAAACTTTGGAACCCAATGTGATTCAAATAGGTAGCATTTCGCGTACAGAGAGCGGGATTACCTTTTTTCTGATGATGATGTCGAAAAGCATTTCGGTTTCAGTCTCGGATAAGTTATACTTCTGATAAAAAATCTGATGACAGAGACTGAAGAATTTTTCGTCATTAGAACAGTGATAAATGTGTCTTGACTCCTTAAGTACTGCGTTGAAGAATATTCCACAATCTTTAAACTCACTCTTTCGACTCTCATTGCTGTATTGTTATTATGCCAGACATAATTTACAACGATGTTGTGCCTCAGATTTTGGTTGTTTAAAACGCGGTTCGACTCAAATGTCAAATTAATCAAAACATCGTTATTAAACATGTGTATGCATGACATTTTTTTCTGATTCTTCATTTTCTCGTTTTGAATTAGCGAAACTAATAAATTAATTCATAATATTACTATATTACGGCAAAAGCTTTCGGATTTTTCAAAATTTGAATAATAATCTCAACTGTCTGTGAAAAGAACATACACAGCGCTATGTTCGTCACGATATCGTGAAGACAATATCTATCTAGTTGTTTTATAACAGCTGCTGACGAAGAAAAACACTTCGGCACAGTCATTGAACTCTGATTTTGCATAAAAGCTTTAGCTTCGAACAATCAAACAGAAAAAAATGTTTCTAATTTCAAAAGTCTCTTGATTTCGGTTTCAACCCCATTGATGTCTAGTTTTTTCTTTTGGATATCACTTGAGGGTATTAAGATACTTAGGGAAGTTCAAAAGTAGTGGCGGAGGTACTGTAATTCATTATAAAAAACTTTAATAAATTTTGATTCTATATAGTCTGATTGAGAAAAGAATTCTCTATTTTTCTATGCTATTCGATCATTCTTCAACTAATAATATAATAATAAACTTTCGATAAGATTTGTTTCACTATGATATGTGCCTAGTTGTACCAGTGCCTATTTGATATTTTTTGAATCACTTTTGATAGAACTAAAACAGAGAACTACAGTTTCCATCGTTTGAAAGAGGAGATAAAGATGTAATGAATCATATATTATACGTTTTTCTAGTGTATGGTCTGATGTTTGTTTAATCAGTTTTCTAAGTGTGAGAAAAATAGTTTCTTATCGAAACGGAAACAGAAAAAGTATCCTTTATAGAAATTGCCAGATAAATCACTTAAAACTTCGACTAGGATACCTATTACTTCTGAATGATTAATTCTAAACTTCTGAACCTTGCGTACAGTTTTGTAGACCTTTCCATTGGTAGTTTCAATACACACTTGACAATTGAGAATTCACTGTAAACACCTCACAAGTAGGTTTGTTTTCAAAGAGGTTGATTGGAAACCTTTAGAAAAGTCATGTCAAAAAGCCTATAATATATGACTCGATGCATATTCATCTCATCTTTCGGACAATGAAAACCGCAGTTCTCTATCTTGTTTCTATCAAATGTTATTCAAAAAAAATCTACTAAATATGCACTAGCACAACCAGCCGCATATCATACCGAAACAAATTTTTATCGAAAGTTTATTATTATATTATTAGTTGAAGTATGATCGAATGACATAGAAAAATAGAGAATTCTTTTCTCTATAAGAATATAAAGAAGGAAAGTTTCTTACAGCTTTTTATAAGGAATTACAGGACCTCCGTCACTACTTTTAGACTGTCCTACGTATTTACCTTCTTACTTTTTCTAATGTATACTATATTAAAAAACTATCAATTGCCAAAGATTCTAATCATTTATAGAGATCAAAATAATTTCTTCCTACTAAGAATAAAAACGATTGTAATCTTTCAGTCAGATTCAATTTTCGGTGAGGAATTAGTTTCTTCGAATGCTAGACTATTTATTCATCATTAACAGATACTTGTATTACAGAGATGTTCGCGGATCGGTTTTACTAGAAGAATAAAAATGAAGATCATATTGTGTATTCAACAAATTTTCATTGTATTAAAAATGACCAGGCATAAGCAGCAATATAGATCATTCAGTTTTTGACTCATAAGAGAATATCAAATTCGTACCTCATAATCTTCAGCAAGAATAACTGAAGATAGACCTAATGCCAAAATCCATTGTATTTCATAACAAATCAGTGCCCATCGTTTTTTCTTGAAAAAAACATACTCGTGAATAAACCGTGCGACAAAGTTGATTCAATGATACAACAGCAAGTTCATGGACGGCAGTACAAACAGACGAATGGCAAATAGGAAACGACAGTGGATAAAGCTTTTTAAAGATACCAAGAAAAACGCTGCCAAGATAACCAAATATTCCAGCACATGTACACAAATATATATTAGCACAAAGAACATGGACGACAAACGAATTGGATGTTGTGAGAAAACGTTCGACAAGAATAATTATTAATTATTGAAAGATAAGGATTTGTAACAATTATACCAATGACATCTACACTAAGTTGAATGATTTTTAGAATAATTGCAGTTGTATCGAGTATCATTTGTCTATAATGAAACTACTACTTTATTTTTTTTTTGTATTGTTTGTCACAGAAGCAGGCATCTTTAACACCTAGGGCAATTTAGTGAATGACAATTTTCAGTTAAATATGAAGAAAAATGAAATCATCTCGTGTAATAATAGTTGACATGAGACAGATGTTTTGTCAAACAGTATTCTAAATTATTCAAAATTTAAATAGATTTGACAAGCATAGAAATATTGACGATCATCTTCTATGAAACATGCAATTTTACAATTTTCCATTAAAGGAACTGTCACAATGATATTTATTCAAGAACATTAAAATGAATCATGATAACTATGACAAATTTTTTTTTCTAACAATATATTCAATGCAGAGTAGTTACGACACATAGATAATTGAAGTAGTAAAGGAACAGAGAGATCAGCATTCACTGGATGTTTTCATCTCCATCAAAAATGAACTACGTAAAGACCAACAAATCAGAAAGAATGCCGTTCGTTGTTTACAATCGATGTTTTGTGGCTTTGATAATCAAGCATGGTTCGTCAGACTTGATGAGTTTCATAAGATTTCGAATGTATGGTAGATACACAACAAAGCCAGAGTGAAAGTTTATTCCGAGAAGCATGTCTTCAATGTTGATTCTTGTGTCAATTGTTTCAAGTAATGAATTGTTCATGAGCGGTAATGAATTCGATCATATGTTTGTCAATTGATGAGTCTTATCTAAAGGAACTCATTTCTGAATAAACATCAATTGAGTTGAAACTATTTTCAAGCAACGATATCGAGAAACGAAAATATTCAAGTGAATTTTTCAATCATTGAAATATAACCGAAGTTCAATCATGTGTTCAATTATTGATAGTCAATTGACTATAAATCAATCACACAAGATTCATTACTAATTTCTATTTGATCACAAACGAGTAGCTGCTCAACTCGCACTAATGTATCCATCATTTGTCTTTGATGTTGATCAGAGTTGGAACCGATTGAAAAATATTCAACCGGGTCAGACAATAACAGGCCTGTTGAAATTCTTGACTTTACAGGCAAAAAAAGTCGGCCGATTCAATTACAAAATTCAACAAGCAAAAATACCAGCTCGCTTAATATATCATTTATTCAACTAGTTCTTTTGAGAAAAAGTTTATTACACAGCTCCACGAAGACATACAATAGGAAACTCGTAGTGCTCTTGAAGTTTATAATGAAAACAACATCTATTTTAGTTTATAACGTTCTATATACTCTAATTTTGAGAACGAAGGACGAAGTCTTTCAAAACTCTTCGTGTGGTGCATCACAACAGCTGATATTGAACAATATCCATGCTTTGTTTTGTCTGAGTCTATATAATAAAGATATTAGTTCTTTGCCAGAATCAATAAGTTTCATTTTTTCTTCTTTGAAATCATTATTTAAGACAACCGGAAGGCTTCTCAATTCTAATTAAGCTACTATGGCAGATTGAAAGAGAAAATGAGTTACAAAGTTCGATTTTTACACTAGACTCCATAGTTTTGGGCTTCTTAATACTTAGACATTTTCACGATTGCATCAAGCTAGCAATATTTTTGACATGAAAGCATAAATTGAGAATTGCTGTCCGTTGAGAGTTTCTGAGAGTTGGTTAAAAATAGTCCAAAAAAGTAAGCTCAAAATTTTCAGATGAAAACCTTAAGTTTAAACTGAATTCAACTTTTAATGTTAGTCGAACTCTTTGCGACTATAAACAATGTATTTTGCATGACCCGGAGTCCCTATTTTACGATGAGAAAAATCAAGCTCCAAATTTAGAGTTGAGATTTTGATGACGACTAGAACTACCAGCCTGAGACTCTTGAGTTCACATCCCTGGGTCGCTAAAACCGTAGATCGAGTATGAGTGAAGAAATAGACATTGACGTGGCGTAAGTCTTCTCTTGGTTGGCATCTCCATTAAAGGCGTTTTATTTCTTTTTTCTGCATCGATATAAATCTCAATGAGTTTTATTGGGTTTCAGATACCAAAATAATAGAGAAAAAAAGTACGACGTGAGTTCGCTCGCCCTGTGTCGATATAAATATAATGCTTTCTTTCTGTTAGTTGTCGTTGTCTGTAATAAAGTTATGTAAGCGAGTACTTTCAAAGGACATCAAAGTGCGTGAGATAAGGACAGCAAAAAACACATTATATAACCTGATGTGAAAAGGATAAAACATTTCTGTTTATAAGTTATTGATTAAAAGAAACGATACATTCAAAACAATGTTTTACTGTTTTTCATCTATATAGAAGTATTTGTAAGGATACTCATCTATCCAACGATCATGATATCATCCACAAATACAAAATGTCATAATGGATGTGGCAGATTTCTCATGGATTTTTCTGCACTATTCACAAAGACGTTTCGCTTAGCAATACGTAGACGTGGTCAAACGATTGTAGAAATTCTTCTTGCCTATGCATTCATGGCTCTTCTAGTTGGCTTGCGCTATCTTCTTGATCGTGCCTATTATCCTGATTTTCAACTGTCACCCTTTCGTCCACATGATAACATGATCTGGAATAATACAACGGCTAATATCACCTATTATTATCCGTGTAAGTTTCAAAACATTCTACAAATTTAATGTTTTTTTTTCTGAAACATTTATGCAGCAAATCCATGTACTGATATCATTGTGACGAATGCAATCAATGCTCTAACAATGAATCGACCCGGTTTTCCAGGCCATGGTAGGTGAAAATTCTTTCAAAAGCAGTTCTTCTTTCATTTTTTTTTAAATGATATTCATCATCAAACAATGAACATTCCGAAATGTAGTTGATATTATTCCGAATCCGAATATATCGTCATTGTCCAATACGACATTGGAATCACTCTATGCCTATATCTATTTCACCAATCTTGATTCTTGTACCGGCCCAACAACTATGCCCAATCAAGTTAATTATACATTACGCCTACAAGAGTAAGTTCGATGTCTTTTCTTTTTTCTTCTTCTTTTTTTCTCGATTCTAGAAACGATCCATACTACTATCGTGCTCAACAAGTAAAATTGAACGAAAATGATATATTTTGGAAACGTGCTCCAGAAGATTTTTGCCAAGGTACGCGATGAGAACATAATCTGTTATATTGATTTGTAATATTTCTATGTTTAGGGAATACGACTTTTGCGAATTATACAACACAATTTTTAGGCATTCAATATTTTGTTGATCTATCCATCATTCAATATGTAACGAGCATAACACCAAATTCATCAAGTGTACGGTAGTCTTACCAAATGATTTTTTGTTCATTGTTGAAGAATAATTATAAACATTTTATAGATATTTCTGAATCATTTTGGTTGTCCAGCATTTCATGCCGATGATCTACATACGAGTTTCAGTGTGTTTGTGCCGATTTTTTTCTCTCTTGTCTATCTGATTACATTTATGTTGAATGTTGGCTATATTGTTGAAGAACGTCAAAACAAAACGAAAGTAAGAACTAATTCTATATCTTGAAAGTTTTTGATGGTAAAAGTATGGATTTCTTATTATTGTATATATCAGATAAAGAGTTCACCTTTTCAGATGCGTAATATTACAATTATGTAGGTCTTTTTTGCTGAGGTTCAGCATTAGAAACAGAACTTATCAGTACAAAATGGATCTGCATAGAATAGTTGCTGAATCTAAGATCTGTTTGATGAGAGGAATCAGGACATCTCCTCTCTCAGATATCGTTTATTCCGTGACTAATCGTTATGTTGTTACTATCAGGAATACTTGCGCATTTTTGGACTTCGTACTTGGGTGAACAATTTCGTTTGGGTGGCACGAGCAATGTGTATATTTTTCGTGCTCACTTGTTTGGTGACTGGTCTGAGCTTTCTAACTTTGCCACGTTCAAGCAAACGGCCGAATAGTGTTAATAAAGCTATTTTTAACTATACACATTGGACACTAGTTTGGACAGTTTTCTTTGTTTATTCGATTCATACATCAGTCTTTAGCGTTTTCTTCGGTCAACTTTTTAAACGTCGTAAGTATTCGTTTTAATGCATATCTGATACAAAAATTGCACTACGGATCAATATGTTTGAATAGCTCTTTTGGCCAAATTAATCGGAGCACTACTATGGATATTGACATCGATTGATTTCTATCCCGGTGTATCACTCGGCGTTCGATATTTTTTATGTTTATTTCCTAATGCCGGTCTCCTATTTTCTTTACAAGTCATTCTACAATATGAACGTCGAAGTGGTGAGTTAATGTGTTGCCTATGAAAACAAACACTAATCTATATGAGCATTTAGGAAGTATGGCCACCTTTGGAGAACTCTATTCAAATATTTTTACCTATCAATTGTACATTGGTATTTGTCTTTTACTAATGTTAATGTATTCAGTAATTTACATGCTATTGGCTATTTATATTGAACGCATTAATCCTGGTGAATTCGGTGTTGCACAACCATGGAATTATCTATTTAGAAAATCATTTTGGAATCCTCGCAAATCATCGACTATAGAACCAAGTGATCTTGATTCAAAGGGAGATCATCGAAGAATACAAGATACATTAAATGATCAAGTAAATAATAGCCATATTTGGATTCAACTCAATTCGGTTATCAATGTTAAATCTCCGTGTTTGTCAATCAGCCATCTAACAAAAGTACGATCTATTTCATGATATGAATTCTTGAAAAAAAATCTTCTATTCATTCTAGAAATTTGGAAAATTTCAAGCTGTTTCTGATCTTTCCTTGAATTTCTACGAAGGTGAAGTTTGTTCATTGTTAGGACACAATGGAGCAGGAAAAACAACTACAACATTCATTCTCGTCGGTAAGCTCTATGAATTGACAATATTTTCTCATAATATCGTATTAATCATATTGATTTTAAGGAATGTTGGAGTCAACGTCGGGTAGCGTTTCTGTACAAGGAATGGATAATCGAGAACATATGCAAGAGGTGCGACAGGTTCTCGGATTCTGTCCACAATATGGTAAAAAAATAGGAAAATTCATCATTAATGTACAAAAAATAATATTTGATTAGATATTCTTTATGATGACTTATCTGTGGAAGAACATCTCACATTGATAGCCAAGGTATGAATAAAGATAAGCTTTTATTTAACAAATCCTAATACTTTTATTGAGATTTCGAAGTTCATTTTCTATTGAAAATTAGCAAAAAGAAATTATTTTAGATGCGTCACGTAGACAAAAGAACAACGAAAGATTCAATCGAAACAACTCTCAATTTGATCGGATTAGTCAATGATCGGCAAACTCTATCGAAAGATCTTTCTGGTGGGATGAAGCGTCGTCTCTCCATCGGCATTTCATTGATCGGCGATCCCAAAGTCTTTCGAATCAACTAACAAATCATATTTTACTACGATCAACTTCTTTTTGTTTCAGGTACTCATTCTTGATGAGCCAACCAGTGGCATAGGTAGGTTACACATGTTGAAACTAGAAAAAAAGAAAACTTCTATTTTTTGTAACAGATCCGCACAATCGTCGTCTAATTTGGACAATAATTCGAAAATTGAAACACGATGGAAAATGTGTAATATTGACAACTCATTTTCTTGAAGAAGCTGATGTTCTATCTGATCGTATTGCTTTTATTAGCAAGGGTCGTTTGCAAGCACATGGTACACCGGATTTTCTCAAACAACAAACAGGTATGATGAGAAATTTTAAAAAGATAAACATGCTAAAAAACTTTCATATGTAGAATATGAATATCGTATTTTTATGGATAAACAAGAGACTTGTGATAGTCGAAATGTCACTAGATTCATTCGAGAACATGTAAAAAATGCAATTTTAGAACGTGAATCCGCTTCGGAACTTGTTTTCGGAATCAAACGTGATGAATCGAACAAAATCGAATTATTGATCAATGCACTTGATCAACATCAACAATCGATCGGCATCAATTCTTATGGTCTATCAATGACAACGATTGAAGACTTCTTTCTCAAGTAGGTGATCATCTTAACATACCAGATATATCATCATCATTTCATAGATTGATTCGAGAGGAAGAAAAAGCTGAGGATAGCAATCATAATCCAGAAAAAACTCGACAGATCCTATCGAACGAAGGTAACAATGAAATGGTTTGTTGAACAATGAGAATCAGTAGAGGCTCTTTTTTTCTCTGATAGTTTTTCGAGTGCAGCAAGAACACATTCATGGTGGTCGTCTGTTTTTCACTCGGCTTTGGGCATTACTAGTTAAACGATGGCATGTTACTCGTCGACAAATCACTTTTCTCTTAGGTTTCTTTCTACTTCCGATTATCTTTGCAATTATTCTCGTTGGTGTTTTACCTACACCAGAAGAAATTCAATCGACACTTTTGCAGAATGATCGTATAATCGATGCTCAAGTAACATTACTTCCATCGATTTATAATCCACAAACCATTGTTACTTATTCTAATAACAATGAAAGTTATCTTTCACAGCGTCTTCTTAATTATTTAACTAATGCTGGTGCAATTGTTGATGAAATATTGAAAGATGACGTACTCAAGTATCTCCTACCGAAATACTATCAATCGGCAGATACCTTTGTAAACAAATATAAAATGGGTTTTGCTTCTTACATTGACTCAACAGCTCTATCACCCATATTGAAATTTAATACGTACTTTTCCACTGTCAACTATCATACAATGCCAACGAGCTTAGGTATAGCCACGACGAATCTTTTCCAATTTTATGCAAATTCATCGACAAAAAGTATTGTCACTACCAACCAACCGATTTCAAAAACAGTGACTGTTCTAACTGCACAAGCTCGTGCTTTTCAAAATCTTCTCTGTTTCGATTCATTGCCAGTATCAGTATTCAATTTTTTGTTTTGCATTATTGCTACTCTATTTATTGCGATTCTTATACCGACATTTATTGTTGAACGTGTCAATCATTTCAAAGATCTTCAATTATTGACCAATTTAAAGAAACGAATCTATTGGCTCTCAAATCTGATCTTCGATGTTTCACTCTGTTTGATTCTTTGTTCACTACTGACAATTGTTTTGAAAGTAAGTGAATCGATTAACTAGATTGTCCAAAGTGTTGCGGATGTGGGATGAGATCAACTATTGAAAATTGCCGCATCAACGTTTTTTTGATAAATAGACAATTTTCAGCCAATAAGAACAATCTTGCTGTTTTCTTTGCTACTATCTGAAATCATAAAATAACTGCTGACATAAAATAATGATTTAAGTTTCGCACAATTTTATAGTCTTCGTTTTTAGTTCGATCTTTTTCATTAGTCAAAACGAGTTGGATAAAACAAGACTTTCGTGCGCTTTTCTTGATTGAAATTCTTATACATAATGTTCGATAGTAAAGCTTAATCTTTGTTTCATGTAGATCGGTGCAGCAGCCAATCCAAAAACACAATCTGAAGTCTATATTTATCACAATACAGAAGAAACGGGCTATTTCTTTCTCATGTTTCTGATGTACTCATTAGCATCATTGCCATTCATCTATGTCTTTTCCTTTGGTGTAAAACGAGAACTAATCGGTGTGATTAATTTCTTTCTATTGAATGTTTTGGTATGCTTTGCCGATATGATTTTGAGTTTTCTTGCCACCGTTGTACAAGATAAAGGTTCATCCAATCAGAATACTATCACTGCCGGAGCGACAGCCGTAACGACTATTCGTTGGATTCTTTCGGGTCTTCTGCCAACAGTGAATTTGAAGCATGCTCTTTCTAATATTCGTCTTCGTTCGAATCGTGACTGCATCAAATCATTCAATTCAATTATGGCAACAAATTATGCCTTCGACGAACCCTGGATGTCAGTGCGTGAGCCTGGTCTTGGTTTACAGTTTTTGATTTTCTGCGTACAAATCATATTTTGGTGGTTGCTATTGGCAATAATCGAAAATTTCAACAATATCAAAAGAACTTGGCAACGATATTGCAATAAAGCCAATCCGTCGAACAACATGTTCGAATTTGATGATTCGGTAAAAGAGACAAAATATTGTTCGAGATTGTTTAATATTGAATTGTTCATCTAGCATTTAGATGAAGATGTTCGAATAGAACGCGAATCGATTTTACAGGAACATCAATCGTCAGCATCGACAGTTATTCTCGTTCGAGATCTTGTCAAACAATTTACAAAACGGAAAGAAAAGTCATTTACCCGACGTATCTATACGGCAGTTGATCATCTAAATTTTCGAGTACCAACACGATCCTGTTTCGGTTTATTGGGTGTGAAAGATTTTTTCTGCTTAAGAGATAAATGCATCTATCATTGATATTCCAGGAGCAAATGGAGCAGGTAAAACAACAACATTTCGAATGTTGATTGACGATATTAAACCAACATCGGGTGAAATCATTATCAATGAAAAAAATATTAACAAAATGGTTCCGCATCCTGGAAAAATCAAATTATTTTCTTGAATTCAATCATCTTTCTTTTGTAGGAACGTGATCTTGATATCGGCTTTTGCCCACAGTTCGATTGGCTCGTAGATGGTCTCAATGTTTATGAAACAGTGATTTTGTTTGCCAGGTAATTGTAATATAAATTAATGACTATAAAGAAACAGCACTTCGACACTCGTTCAATCTGTGATGAAAATGTGGCAAGCTTAGATAATATAAACGATATTAGACAGAGATATCATTCTGCTTGTAAACATTTGTTATCACTTACTTTATCTAGATTGAAAGGCTTACAAGCATCGAGCATACCACGACTTTGTAAGAATATGATTAAATTGTTCGGTTTGGATACGTACGAAGAACAGGTCGTGCAAAATTTAAGGTCAGTATGCTCTTTTAATTGCAAAAGAACCATTTAAGAAGTTATACGATAGTTGTGCCCTTACAATCGTTAAAATAAAAATTTTCTCGTAATATCTTCATCAATTTTACTTTCTCATAGTTGCATATCAATCGAACTAAGTAATATGACCTCAATTAGAACCATCTCAGTATTATTTTCTTATGAATGATCTATTCGGTTTCATAATTGCTCAGTTTTATCGAAACCTTTTCTTAGTATTGTATTGTGAGCGTCAGTCATTGGGATATGATTTCGACTGAACCAATCGTGAAGTCCCAAAAAAGGCTCTATTAAACACTATAAAAATGCAACCTATGTCGATACTAGAAAATAGAAGAGCGTATCCATATATTACACAATAACACCCACAGCAGTCTCAATGGCTTCCCATGCAGCACATGATGGACAAGTTGAAAACTCACAAAAATAAGTCAATAAAGTTCTACAAAATGCAAAACATACATGAAACAGGGTTTATTTTCTCTTCTGATTGAGCTTAGATGATGTTTGTACAAGCAAAGTTATTTGAAGGTACTATTCATTGCTGATAAGTTATTTCTTTTTTGATATGACATGTACAGTGGTGGCAATAAACGAAAGTTGAGTGCAGTCATTGCATTCATGGCCAATCCAGCTTTGGTCTTTTTGGATGAACCAACAACAGTATATTAATTGATTTTCGTCTAGAAACATAACATGAATGAGATTTATACTAGGGTTTGGATGCAGCCGCCAAACGCAAATTGTGGGAAGTAATTCGTTCCGCTCGTGATATTGGCTTGACCATTATCATGACTAGTCATAGGTAACAGAAAAATCAAATATTGGATTTCTAATTGTCTTTATACTTGTTACCTAGTATGGAAGAATGCGAAGCTTTGTGCACAAGTAAGTCGATGTTTTTGGTCAGCATAAAAGTTGTCGTCAACTATAATTCTATTGAGGGATCGGCATTATGAAATTGGGTCAATTTATGTGTCTTGGCAATTTACAACATTTAAAAAATCGTTTTGGAGACGGTTATGCTGTACAAGTAAAAGTATCAATTGACCAAGTACACCAAACCAAACACGACCTGATATCCACGTTTCCAGATATTGAGATTCAAGGTAGGAGCAAAATGAGGATAAATCGAAGTGAAACTGAAGTCTCATTGAATGTTTGATCTAGTCATAAGCAATTTCATGCCAATATCAGGAGAGTAAGGGGCAAAGCAGATGACGGATTATCTGAGTTAGCGTTTCTTTACCAGAAATTTTCAATGATTATTAAATTGTAGATCAACACGATGGAGTACTTTTTTGCAATGTACCTTTTTCGTCAACACCATCCTTGTCGAACGATAAAAATACCACTGCATCCTCTTTCAATTTGGCTCGTATATTTGCAATGCTTAATGCTCGAAGGAATCAAAAGTTAATTGAAAGCTATTCATTGTCACAAACAACACTTGAACAAATCTTTGTTCGTCTTGCTGGTGATGATGAAGATAACATGTCTACTGCTTCATCTGATAAAGTATTATTGAATCAAACCGAAGTAACAAATGAAAGTAAGTAACGTAATACCGAGTAGTAATGGTCTAGAAACAATTGTCTATTTTTCTTCTCGAAAAAAAAATGAAACTATTGAATGTACAAATCGATGATTGATAGCCAGAAGAGATACTGTTTTCTATCATTTCTTTTTCTTTATCGGTGGCTTGTAAACCAATCAAAATTTGATCGTTTTATTTTAGTTTCGACTCGCTTTTAAATTAAAATGGAATACGATCAACATCAACGATGCTTAAGAATGATTTGTTATGTATACCATTGTCGAATAGACTTGACACTATGTAATTCAAATATTTGAATTCGTTTTTTTTTTCAGTGAAAAAGTTACTACTCTTACTTAATCAACATTACATATTCAATGATCTTGAGAAGTTTGTGCAATTATTTTCAATAACAGAGATTGCAGCTATTATTAGCACGTTAATCATTCGTGGGACCGGTCAGATTTTTTCTTCACTGGTTTCAGGAGCGGTCAGAGTAGACTTGATCAGAATCAGTCATTGTGATAGTTAACACTATTGATTCAAAAGAAGAAGAATCACTCTCGAAATTGCTTGATTCTCACATGACCCGACTGTCATGCTCTGGATGCACATTGAACAGTTTGGTGACTCAAAAAATAATTTGAATCATTCTTTCTCTATTAGTTGTGATCTACAGATTGCCTAAGCAGTCTTGTGTACTCTAACAGATTGAAACCATTATATAGAAAATATGAGAATGCATAATATATTAAAAGTTATCTATATAGAGTGATATTTATTTGCAGAAGCCGAGATCAACAGTATCTATCTTACGGTAGTGTCACACTGATCTGAGAGTATTATAATCCTACTCCAGGTGATGTGTATGTGGCGTCGAGTGCAAGATGTTGGCAGCTATGGTTAAAGACGCGAATGTTATCCCCGCCAACACCTAAAATCAGGAACACAAGCAGATGCACAGTCTCACTTACGCTGATACCCCAAACTCATGCTAACACCTTTTTGATCCTTGTCAGAAATATTTGCGAACAAAAGTGTTCCTTGTTCTATTATAACCGGTTGGAAGTAATATTATTCCACGGAAGTACCACTATAATTTCAAATAGAGTAAATAATGGATTTTATACCAAATGAAAGCTCGTCGAAAATAGAATTTATTGGTACGAAATAATAAGGGTTATGAAACCTATCGTATGTTGAACTCTCAAAATTTATAATATTTTATCGAAACGAAATATGAGAAAAACTATTGATGAGATAAAGTTCGAAATACATCTGCTATTGATGACCATTAGCGTTCATTACTGCACGAAGGCGAGATGGTTACAAACATAAAAGAGTTTCAAATAACTCAGTATCTGTTTCCATGTTGATCAAAACATTCGAAATGTACATTTGAAGTGTGTCTTCAACATATCGATTATGTCCAGTTTTTGATAACATTTTTTTTTCAACTTCATTTTTAATTATTGATCCAATACGTTCTGCCGCATTGAGATCTAGCGAATTTCCGGGCTAGATATCATTATCCTAAAACTTAACATCGTTGTCTTGAAGCAAATGTGGGGTCTTATTTGCTTGTATAACATTGTGCTTTATCATGGATCAATATAATTTCATCAGAATCACTAACATTTTCTTTATTGTTTAAGAAAGGAAATAGATTTTGAGTTAAAATCATGTCATGAAACTATTGATCAGTTCAATATTCACCTTTATCTTTAATCACGCAAAGTAAACTCTTTCAAGTAAACATAACAAAACCCCCAATGTATACTTGACTTTTAATCATTTCACTGTATTTTTTATCTTCTTAAGCATCTTCGACACGTCTTGTCCAAATTCTATCTTCTAATACTTTGGTCTTCAAACAATTCAGATATTAAACTTATCAGACGGTACGAGAGGAAAAAAATTCTCTTCAGTCCCATCTTTTAACCATTTTAGAATAACATGGAATGGCTTTAATCCTTCTCTATATCGATAATTATTGGTTGTTCTTGGAACCATGTATTTCTTTTTGCTTTTCTGCAACCACCTTCGTCACGACAGAGCAACTTGTTTCTTGTCAACCACTTCATTTAAGAATGATGTCTTGACTAACTTGTGATAATTTGAGCTCGGAACCAGAATGTGAATAGTCACTAAAACATTGATCATATGATTTTCCCCCCATTCTGTGATAAATCGAGCCGCGCAATGAATTTTGTCCCCGACCCATTTTCCATTTATAAATGTTGCACCGGCATTGCAAGTTTGACAAAAAGCTATACATTTAATTTGTCAATCATTCTTTGTTCACTATCATAAGCACCAGTCTTTTTCAAGTAGCAAAACGTCGTTGATTCACTAAAAGGATGAATTCTTTTTTATGAAATATATCGATCAGAAAACGAACTTATATATGACTCTACAACAACTACTTAAATTTTTCTCTTCTATAACCTTCTAACGGAATGAAAAAAAAACATCTTTTAATTAATCTCTACCATGAGGCCCAAACAACAGAAAGCAAGAGGAAAACTTTATTTTCTGAATCGGAGTTACGTCTTATGATTCCTAGAACAATGCTTTTTCGATTTTTCGAAAGAAAATTCCTTTTTTTCTTTCACTTATAATTCTCGACAAGCAGATGATAACGATTGTATTCTACAAAGTTGTATAAATTTTGAGAATTCAATATACGACGCAGTTTTCATAACCCTTATTATTTAGTACCACTAATTCCCGTTTTCGACAAGCTTTCATCTGGCACAAAATTCATTCTTTAATCTATTTGAAATTATAGCAGCACCATCCTGGAATAGTGCTAGTCACAACCGTATACATTAATTGTTTACTGCCAATACGTTACAGTATTCTAAATATAGAATCGATCTCTTTACATTGATGGAAAGAAAAATGACAAAGTTCTACAATTGTAATGAAACAAACCACTATATATTTATGTCTAATTTCAAAAATTTCCCAACATCACTAAAATTACCCATATCTCAAAAGAGTATAGATTTTTTCATATGTGAGTACACGTAGTTGAGTTTCTGAAAACAGCAAGAAACGCTCTGCTAGGAAACGGGTAATTGTCGAAATCATCTAGACATATGTTCATAGTGGCTAAATAATTTCATTATTTGCGTAGAAATTTCTTACTAATATTTCAGGCTGTTTCGTAATTTCTCGTTAGTTTAGTTTCGTTTTATGATAGGTTTTAGTATGTACTGTGAAATTTAAGCAGTAATCAAGAAATTTTTGTATCTTTTTGTTTAGTAGATTTTGGCGTGATGTCGAAAATTTTCATAACTTTGAAAACTTGTTTTTTTTGGAAATTTGAACAAACCTCTGTGCATTCATTAGTGTGACTGTTACTAAAAACAGGTATAAATGGCTCATATTTACCTTTTTGTACAATACATGAACCAAATTGGCCTCCTAATTGTTGATAAATATCCATATGAAATTTCTTCTTATGAGAATGCATAATACATTCTTTGATTAGCATTTTTGATTTGTAAGGAGTCGTAAAATACTCCCATACGTATTTATAAGTAAAAATAAATACATAATGGAAAGAAAAATATGAATCAAGCCACTTAGTAAGAAACCCATCAAGCTCATTCACAACTTTCAGATTACATTAGAAACACACAAGACAAATAGCTGTTACTTAGTTTTTGTGATTTAAGGTGGGTGAAAGTGTTGAAATCTTGACTTATTGGATTCGGAAATTTACTGCAAAAAGATTTCACAACTTCACATTTTTATCACAAGACAAACTTGTCACCAGTATAAAAGAAGCAACGGATTCTAGTCATTTTCGTAGTATTTTGCAAGTTTATATTATAGAAAAATCTTCGTCTATGTGTCTCTTTTCGATTTTTCATTTTGATCTGTCTGATCTCATTCGTTTCTGTTACATTGACCGACACGGGATACAAATCTATAATAGATCGAGAGTAGTCTGGATTCTTTTTACTAAATTGGAAATTTGCTGGTGCCAAAAAAGAGTATGAAGAAAAAGCACTTTTTGTTTTGTTTTCTGAATATATCTTACCTATTATCAATGATATCATAGGGCTAAATAAAAATATGTCCATGTGTTACCATATGAGTATATACAATCCCACACTTCTCCTTTCGTCATTGTTTTCTTTCTATTGAACAACATCTATCTAGACATCGTAGCAGTCTTTAGAAGAAAACTATAAAGCTCTGAAAACATATTATAAGAAGTACTAACAACGTGTTTGATTGTACTTGTTAGTGTATTGCTTGGTATTCAATTTTTCATACCTTATTTGTTAAAACACTCTAAAATATTCGAAATCGCTTTCATACCACGCTAATATCATGATTAGATTCATCAGAATTTGCATCTCATAATATAACATTGACATTAATGATGTCATTTGTAGAGAAGTGTCCATCACAAACGATTATTGCGTTTCATTTCACTTACTCCAATCTTTATACTGTATTTCATTATATATAAGAAAAAAATAGTTAATGATATCTTAGTTCATACGAAAAACGTCAGTTCCACATTTTGATCCTATAGGATCACACTGGCAAGCTTCCTCCATAAGCCGCATATTGCAATTGCAGATGTCTCAATATCTTTCTTAACTATTATCAGTATTATTTATACATGTTCTTCGCCATTTTATTCTTTTCTAAAATCGATTACAATAACTATTGAAAGTCTGTCTATCAGGTTAAACTATTTTGCTAGCTCTCTATGTTATATGTGCTATCCTTCTATTCTTTCTTCGAGAATATACCTGATGTACGTTGTTCGTCTGTATTTATTTGAAATAGCTTGCATTGTTAAAGCATACAATTTTGTCTTGTTTGTAAAAAGAAATTATAAACCATTATCTATTGAGTAAAAGTCTTCGTAAAATCGTCGAGATCATGCAAATTGAAAAACTTACGATTCAATGCATTGTGGATAAATATTAAAAAAATACATACTGTTGATCAAGCAGTAATCAACAAAATAAGACAAAATCGCAGTAAATTTGCTAAAGTCATTCGAAACGAATGTATTAATGAATTACGCATTTCTGTTTTTCACAAAATAATCGAATATCAACTCAACGAAGGAGATAATCGGGGACAAGTGAGTGATACAGAAGAAGTCTTTGATGAAGGAAAACAATCTATTGAAACGATTCACACAAAGACGAGATGATTACAGAATGGTTTAATCTCGAGAGTATTGAATGTTTACCGTTGGTGTTCAGTTCTTCTAATTTCAATCTAATGGAACAAATATGAGCTCATATAAGGTGAGAACTGCAAAAAGAACCTGCAGAAAATTTAGCCGATTTGGGACTCAACTAGACTTGATATTCCAAAAAAAAATAATTGGTTCTTTAGGAAACTGATAATATAAAAAGATTAAACAGAAAGAATGACTAACACAATACTGATGTCGTGATTCTTCTAAACTTCCAATGCTCTTTCGAGAAGATATTGCTGAAAAGATGGAGAGTATAGTTTTGATTTTGCTTTTTACTTAAATTTTAAAGGCGATTAGTTATGCATCTGTGTTCAAGCTGCACATTTCCAAGTAATAATAGAACTTTCCACTGAGGTTTTACCAGCAGGTAGGTCTCAGTAAGATTAGCAAAACCCCTAAAAGTGATTTTGTATTGCTGTCTGTTTCTTTCCCAGTTCGAGTCATTTCCCTCAGATTTTAGCTTATAATAAGGAATATAGAGAACAAATCAAAGATGATGAAAAGGATTTTGAATCAATATTATCAACTGATCGAGGTAAGTTTTTAGACGACTCAATTATGTCTAGGTTGATTTATTTATCGTTCAATTTTATCTTTCTTTGAACTTGAATACTAGATTTTTCGAGACTTGCGGTTCATAAGATTCACTAGATCATATTTCAAAAAAAAAACAAGTCGAAAACCTCAGTCACAAGGTTATGTGCGTTCGTTCAATGCCAATGAATAACTGATTGATTATGCTCAATATTTTTGAGAAGTTACACCGTTGCTTCATTTGTATCGAAAAATAAGACAAAACAAGAACTTGTCAAACTCTCTATTAACGTGACAGAATTTATCGACGATTGACGACGAAAGGCAGCAAGGATTTCTAGGCAAGTGATGACGTTGATGAAACAACGATACAAGAGTAATTGTATAGAACACGAAGAAAGTGTGATATTTACTTTTCTTTCTTATTTTCTTCAAGGTATGTGTTTTATTATTGTGTCTATCACGTGAGCAAATACTTATTTTTCTACTCACCAGCAACTGAAGCAGTCGTATGATATAATGAGTCATACGACATTGCTCTGTCATGTATACAACGGTAGAAAAGATTTGAATTCTTTTTTTGTTGGTAGCACAGGAAAATAGTCGTTTAAGAAAAAAAATCGATCATAATTGAAAATCAAAAGCACTACAAAAACAAGATCAATGAATTCGTCTGAAACAGAAATATTTTTGCCAGAACAACCAAATGCAATAATTAATGGAGATGAAATCAAAATCAATACTGGTTCTGTCAAAATTAGTTCCAATACCGAACTCTATTATGAATTACGTTCGCCACCAGTTTTACAAGAAACATCAAAAGTAATTATGATAATGGGCGCATTTGCTACATTGAAACATTTTGATGAACAAGCACAATTTATTGTCAAATATTTTGCTCATTCTTCAACACCAGCAGAAATTTTGACATATGATCATCGTGGAATAGGAAAGTCACTAACTACTTCAAAAGTTCGACAAACATCACGTATGCTTGCTAATGATGCTTTTACTTTAATTAATAAAGTATGGACAGCAAATGAACCTATTCATGTATATGGTGCTAGCCTTGGTGGAATGGTAGCACAAGAATTGGCTCTACTTTTAATCGAGTCAAATCGTTTGAGATCATTATATCTTGCAGTGACGTCACGTGGTGGTTACATTCGACCAATGGCTATGCTTGGTCCTAGCGCTTGGTCATTGCTAATGCCATTTCTTATCAAGAAAGATCATGAAAGAATGGTTCGCAATGTTCTTCTTCCTGCTACATTTTCGCCTTCTGTTCTCAAAGCCAATGGTGAACAATATGCAACATTATGGATTAATGACTATGATCAATGGTGGGCTTTTAGTAATCAAGATGCTTGTGCTTGTCAGTGTTCGGCAGCTGCTTCACATTATTTATCGAACGACGCAGTACGCTTGATATGTGCTGCAAGTGTTCCAATTACCGTTCAAATATCCTTGAAAGACAAATTGATCTCACCGAAAAAACAAGAAGAACTAGCAAAATTACTAAATGCTAAGACTGTTGTATTCGACCAGGGTCACTTGGGTGATGATGACATCAAAAAAGAATTATTTCGAGCATTTATCCAACATCTTGAAAATGTGAATTGATATTGTTTGTTTTTAATAAAATCTTCTTTACTAATGAGATTTAGAATGATGATTGATCGTACGACGCTTGTTTTGAATCTTTATTTCTATTTGAAAGAACAGCTAAGTTGGACAAGCTCAAACTTTCTCAAGTATGAGTTTTGTGAAAAATTCAATGGAGAACGTATGGCAATAGATGATTCTCATTAAATGGATCATTCATTTTCTATGCCATAATTTCTCAACTCAATTCTTGTCAAAGGAGATGTGAAATTTTATACAAAATGCTTTGATTTACTGATAACTAGGCAATGATCAAATCTTATTTGTACCGACATATAATCTGTTAATTCATCAATCATATCGTCGTTTTTTTTTATACAATTGTGCGCTGATTGTGCATAGCTGTGATACACTAGTCGTAATAAGAATCATGTGTATGATGGATACTTTCTCTGACACACTTACTCCCAAAATCACAACGTAGCAGTCTTAACATAGACTGAATGGAAAATTCCCAGTCAGACAAAATTTTTGAAAAACGCGTTTAAACGCACAATCGGGAACCGCGACTGTGATCCATTAACGATCATCAAAAGAAACGCACGAAAACGCATTTATTGGCGTTTTTTATAACTTTATGGCCGCTAAAACGGCGAAAATTTCAGTTTTTGAGCTTTAAAACGCACTGTTATTCTAGAACTTGAAAACAATACGTTTTAACGCTCAAAAATTGGAGTTTTCGCCGTTTTAACCCCCATAAAGTTACAAAAAACGCCAATAAACGCGTTTTCGTGCGTTTTTATAATGAGCGTTAATGGCTTACAATCGCAGTTTCCGATTGTGCGTTTAAACGCATTTTTCAAAATTTTTGTCTGACTGGGTTTTCTCATTTTCGTCAATGAGCAAATAGCCCATCGGTTTTTTGTCTAACGAGGAAGCCCCATCAACTGATTAAAAGCTTTTGTGCTCATATTTGGGCCATAAGTAGGACATGGTCGGTACTCGTCGACAGAAAACTGTTGAATAACATGAGACCACATTGACGCATACACATGTTCTCGAAGTCTGTGCTTAATAGTATATTGGTAGTATGGGTTCACTAAATTTATCAGATACGATTATGAATATGGATGTGGGCTGTGGATATTCGTGGAAACAAAGCTCACACTCGTGCCCACACTTCACACCTTTACCATCTGTTCTGTTCTATTGACCGCATACGTAGTAATACATATTTAAAATTGTCTCGTCTTGGCTTCCAATTTACTAAATAAAAAAATTGTGTAATCCTATTCATCATCAAAGCTATACAATCTTTCTAGTTTACAAAAGAAAACAAAAGATGATCAAAGACTCTTGAATGTTTTTCATCGTTCAACAAAAATTGAGAAAAAAAAAAGAAAAAATGACAACAGAATAAGAATTCATTGTTCTTTATTTTTTACATCATCATTAAAATAAACGAACCAATCGTGCTTGTAAGAGGTGGACCAATAGTTTTGACCGGATTCGCATAATAAAAGTTTTTTTGTGACACACATGTTTGTAAATTTGTCTCTAATAAGAATAATAAGAAAAGATGCAGCAAAACACGCTCTACAAAGGGGCTTTTGATTGACTTAACCGTCTCATATAGTACGAAAGTTATAAGTTTAGATAAATTCTTCACAAAACATAAAAAATAACCATGAATTTTTCAGAGCATTCTAACTTATAATCACTTTCAAGTCGTTATATATTTAATTTTAAATGTGTGATGATTTTCACTTTCCGTTAGATCATACTACCACTATATTCATCATCACTCGCAGATCTCATTGCATCTTCTCTCTAGGTATTCGATATATTTTTCGATCTGTATGTATTCACTCAATGTATTCTCTATTTTTGTGTCTAGTAAGATAACATGAGAAAAATGAATATGTGAAAAACGAAGTGAAAGTGCAGTAATACTAATCAGTATTAATTTATTCAAATCCAAGAAACAGAATATGTATTTCACTAAGTAAAATTTTCGACCATTTTCAATTGTTAACGCTGGAAAAATGCGGTCATCTTCAATACAAATTGAAAACATAAACAAAAACCATCAACCTTATTTGATGTTTACTTCATATATTGGCAGTTATATAAAACTTGAATTTTCATTTACTTGAAAAAGGAATTGATGGTTTTTGTTTATGTTTTCAATTTGTACTGAAGATGACCACATTCTACCAGCGTTAATAACTAAAAATGGTCGAAAATTTTACTTAATGAAATATATATTGTGTTTTTTGGATTCGAATAAATTAATACGGATTATTATTACTGCACTTTCACTTCGTTTTCCTATCTTTGTGTGTTCTACTATCTGTCCCAGGTCTTTGTAATCACTATTCCTTTGTTTTCATGATATCTATCTGTTTTTCTATTCATATATTTGTTGGTGGTTCTCATATATAAATAGATCGGCTTCAGTCAAGATAAAGTATTCGATAGTCTGCACGATTTCTTACGTCGTATAACAAGATGTCAAACACGTTTAGTCTGGAAGAGCAGTTTCGCGGACTCATGTTTTCTTGGAAGCGCATGAATGCCGTATGGATGGCAAGCAACATTGCTGAAGAATTAGAATCTTATGAAAATCTTCCTTCATTATCTCATGATGCATTAAGAAGAAAAATACACCAAATATTACAAAGAGGAATTGTATAAGACAGAGCAAGATGTGGTGCACCAAGAGCTATTAGGATCGCACAATTCAAAAAAACGGTAAAAAGACTAATACATTTTAAAGAAAGGTCAACGTCAACGAAGAGTAGTTTCTTATTTACAACGTGAAAATATTGAAGATGGAAGAACATCATTTCGTAGGGTAATTAAAGAATTAAAATTAAAATCTTTCAAACTTAGAACAGTTCAGAAATTAACGACAGCAAACAAATAACGACGCATTGAATATGCGGAAAAATTAATACGCAAATTTGGTGCAAGAAAAAATGATCCGAAGTAGCAATGGTCTAAAATTGTTAATACTGATTTTTCAGGAATATTTACAATCGAAAGTTTTCAAAATAGTAAAAATGATGTAGTTTATCCTAAAGATTCATCTGAAATTCCTACTCATTTAAGAAAAACACAAAAGGTAAAGTATTCAAGTGGTATCATGTTTTGTAGTGCAATTTGTACGAACGGTTTAATACCAAATGATGGTCCTATTAATGCTACTGAATGGTTACAAAGTCAACGTTAAAATGGTCAACGTAAGAAAATGTTTATGACTGGTGAATTGTATGCTAGGTTTTTGCAAGAAGAAGCGGTTCCTGTAATTAATAAAGTAGTTGAAGATTTGGATGAGGTCATTATTCAAGATGACCAAGATTCAAAAAGAAGAGTTCAAGTTGCAATGAATGTTATTTATGATTCTTTTGAAGAAAGTATTGAACCAGGTGATGAAGATGCTAAATTTGTAGATGTATGGTCCATTGGAAACATTTGGGAAATATTCAAAGAAAACAATAGAGAAAAAATATTTCAAAATCTTCATTCACTAGTTCGTTTTGTTAACTCAGAATGGAAAAAACGCACTTGAACAATGCGAAGCAATGATCGACAAAATACCTAAACGTCTCTCAAAGATGATGCTAGTCGTTGGAAATCAAATGTATGAATATTGATTTAAATAGATATTAATTGTAACATTCAAGATAAAGGAACCTTTTTTTAAGTAAAGCAACAGCTTTTAGCTAAAGAAACGTCTTTATGATTTCTAAAACTTCAGGTTAAGTTTTATTTTTTGTTAAGCACATTTCTAAGCTTATAACTTTCTTACTATATGAGGCAGTGAGGTCAATCAAAGGCTGTTTTGTAGAGCGTGCTATGCTGCATCTTTTCTTACTAGAGACAGATTTACAAACACATGTTTCACAAAAAACAAATTTATTATGCGAATTCGGTGAAAGCTTCTCGCCCACTCTTTTACGGCTGGTACGAAAACTGTTTCGATCGTCTTTTCCTTTCATAGGTTTGTCTGATTTTGGCATTATCCCTAATGTGTTTCATTTTCGAACACATCATATCGAGGACCCATGGGTGGGTGAATGGATAGTTGACGGTATCAGTTTTATCTTCACTAACATCCTCATAGTAAATAGCTAACGATTCAGGCCCACAAACAGAATATCCGCATTCACAATCACAGTTGAATGATATCCAGTACCTTGCATAAATGATGCAGGCCAAGACCTTTTTTTTATAGAAATCATGTATAGATACTGTGAATTTAGAAGCAAAATAACTAGATTGCTAGAAAAATATGATTAAAACAAAGTTATGAGATATCACCCAAGATCAGCAATATGGTTCGGCGAAAAACGAAAAAGTCTTATCAAAATATGTGATTTGATGAAATATATGTTATCTAATGATGAGAGAACTTAAATTGATACTTGAAGCCGACGGGTACTGCATCAATTCTAGGAGTAGCTCACCTACGAGAACTGACACTTTGTCCTCAGTTCGAATTCCAACCTGGACCACATGAGTACCCGCGGACACCTGAACGATGTCCGACTTTGGGCAGTTTGAATAGTAATCGACATTCAAACCTCCACTGTAGAATAATGCTCCTCCACGAGCATCAACTGCATGGATGCTACCACTTGCCTTTGATCATTGTTGGGTAAAAAATAATTTGACACCAAAATGCGATCATCGATCATGAAATGAATGAAAGATCCTCTCAAATCTCTGAACATTCTGCATAACCCTTGAAATTGTAGTTTTTAAATGGCTGGCTGAGTATGATGGATGCCTAAAGTCAAACCAGAAATCTGTGACAAAACGTTTGATGGACTGTTGAAAGCTGTTTCGTGTTCATCTTGGTACCGTTTAAAATACATCGGCGTATTGAAGCCACTTATTGGAGTAGGTGGAGCCTCGAGAATCTTGATCGATGAACTGCCATTGATAAGGTAACCAATAGCAGTATTCATTGATGCTATTGCTACACATAAAACGATAGAAATCATTGTTCTGCCGTAATAAGTACTCTTATAACGAAAAGCACGACATTAAATAGAAGAATTTACTCATTTATTATTCTGAACAAGATTTTACACATCATTTCTTCTTTCTACAAAAACGTAATGTGCGCATTCGAATATGAAGTTTCTTAATTATCATATATGCTAATCATATGCAAAATCGATAAAGCAGGGTTGAGTTACCAATCAATCACTTCTTTTACATGCTTCAGAAAGAATAGAGTGTGAATGGTATGAAGATGCGTGTATCTCATCCGTTCAGCGATGGCGGCACTCCATTTATGGCCATGACATTTTTCTGCAGGAGTAACTCGTATAATGAAATATGAGTTCTTTTTCTTCTTTGGAAGTCGAGCTAAACAATTGCATTCCTCATTTATGTACTCAATAAAGCCGAAAAAAATTGCGAAGTAAGTACAGGCGACTGCGTGAGCGTTAATTTTGATGTTAGTATTGTCCTATCTAACGCCCGCATGCATATTAACACTCTCATTTTCGACATGTGTGACATCTTTTACTTGTGATAGCAACCGTTCGTTCATGACTTTTCTAAAAAGACATCGTTTTTAATACTACTGAAGATTAATTATTCATTGTTTGTTTATTTTTGGGGTGTGGGTATGAATGTAGAAGTAAGGGTTTTGTGTTCTTCACAATACACCCACCTACACCCAGGCCCACACCTTAAGTGATTATTCATTTCTATCGGGCAGTACTTCAAAATCCTACATCTTATTTTTACCTTCAGATCATACAATAAAACAATTATTACATGTTTTTACAGAACCCATCATTGTTTTTCGGTAAAAATGGCTTAATCAAGTATATCGAAGAAAAAACATAAGTGATGGTACAGACAGTGGAAATATTTCTGAGTCATCCGTTAAAATACAAGTATTTTCACAAATTTCTTCAGAATTCTGATAGTTTGAAGCTATCAACATCACATGATAACCTTAACAGCATATAATAGTAATCAGTATCTCTTGCACAGTTATGTTGCTCTGCCTATAGCACTTTTACTTTTGTCTACGATCTTATCTGTATCGCTTATCATTTCTTTTCTTGACGTTTTGCAACAGGACAGCAACGAAATAAGCAATTTTTTAACTGAAAAGCTCAATTTTCTCTTCAACAGCGCAGAGTGTGCATTGAAAATTGTGTCATCAATAATTAATTGTCTACCATGGATGAACATAAGCCGAAGCCCATTTTTCGTCATGTTGAAGATTGCGAGACTCAAGAATGGAACCATCCACAACGTAGTTATGTCAAGTGGTGGGAACTTATCAATGGAGACATAACGTCAACAACAGGAATCATGATGGGTATTGCAGATGTGCCGGTGGGAGCTCCATCTCCTAAACGCGGGCATACTCACGATGCAGAGGAAGTGTACGTACTTCTTTTAACATTATTTAAGAATCCATTTGTTATTTTATTCATGCAGGTATTACTTCTTAAGCGGAACAGGAAGAGTTCACGTTGACGGCGTGGAAACAGATGTCAAGCCGGGTACATCAGTATGGATCCCTGCACATGCTGAACACTTTTGTCACAATACAGGCACAGAATCGTTAAAACTATTGTTTGTATTTGCCCGTGATAAGTTCAGTGATGTACACTATTGCTTTCCTGGAGAAACAGAATTCAAATCATAAGCATATTTCCTTTAAATTCATTATAGATTTAAGACCAATAAAAATTTACGTTTGGTATATCAAGCTTCTTAGACTGAAGTATTTGTTCACCAATCATTTCAGATGGAGGTGAAAGTTAAAGAAAGACCAACCTTCACAGTCTTACTTGATGCACGTGGTCACATAAAAGTCAAAGAGAGTCTTCCATTTTGTGTGAGTGTGGGTACAGGTGTTAGTAGAGAAAAGACTCGTCCTTATACCTCTCTCATCTACATCTGAAAAATTTTTCAAGTTGAAGAAAAATATAATCAAGTGGAATATATTTTAAAAATTTTACTGTTTACGAATATGCTTTCATATGTGGTTTACGCAATATTTTATGGCTAATCGATAAAAAATTCAATAGAAGTTTTTTTTTTTGAAAAGTTTTTACTGGCACATATAATCTTTGTTTCTAGTTGTATGCTGTAGTTAAATCTTATAGCTTTAATCAGTATGAATAAAATAATTTCTTGTGTTTTACGATCGAAACTTATAGTTGTATCAAAACTAAAATTGCATTGCTTTTGTCGCTGTCGAACTTAATTGGTCAATTACTTGATCTATTTGATATCGCATGAATTAGTGAAAGTGGATTCCGCGTTGTTACTTATTATTGTTTTGAGAAATATAATATATTTCATTTGAGATTTAATCTAACGAAAAAAGGGATGAGAAAAAATGGGCAATGTCAGCATCAACAGTGTAAATTTTTCTTGTATGGAAATATAATTACATCGAAGATGATATGGATGTTGTATATTGCTGAAAACTGTTTGAATAATATCATAAAATACTTTCAACTTGACATATCGTGATTTTTCGGCTAAAGATTTAGTTTTTTTTCTTTTTCGCTTCTTATATAGTGAGTGAGATAGGTCACAAAATGTTATGGCGGTTATATCATTCATCATTTTATTTCATTGAAAAGAATGTTTCTATTTTTTTAGAACATATAAATGTGCTTCGTGTAACCGAACCAATTTTTCCGTAATATAATACTATTCTATTGATTGTTTTATATTTGTTTTTATTCTCTCATATTTTTCTTAAAAGTTTATTTTTAATTTGAAGTCGTCATTGAGTATAATGATTAAAAAATTTCTTTTTTTTCATACAATAATTTATGTATATCGAATTATTGAAACTCTATGAACAATAGGCGCTCACAAAGAGTAGTGTATTGATTTTAGAAATTTTATACTCAAAGTACAAATATTTAATTAAACATATGTTATCTATGTATTCTTGTTGTTATTCAAAATAAATGACATCTATCGATAGAGTATATAGAAGAACCTACAAAAAAAAAGATTTTCAATGAATAGGTTTGGTTGTCTTTTGTTCAGGAAATCTTCTACTCCACTTTGACCACGCATAGTCTATTTTAGCTGGACAAGCTGTCATAAATTAGTCATAAACAGTTGTTTGATACTATATAAGAGACTAACATCGTCGTTTCAAAATACCTTGTTTATAATTTAAACTTTTGGTTTCTATGCAACAACTATTAAGGATAATACAAACGCTAGATGTCATTAAAACCAACTACTTAATTTTAGTTGATAAAAAGATTTTAATATCATAAATTATCTATATTAGTGATATAGTATTCATATGCTGTTAATAATAGCCTTCCAAAATGAGCTCTATCCTAAATGCATTAATTGTGCATATCTGATCATCGAGTATCAATCAAACAAAATATTCATGTGTTTCTGTTAGTGTTTGTATTCTCCAATAGCATTGATGTTGTTTGTCTCTGCGATATTGAGACAAAGATGATAATTATGCATTAAACTTCTTCTGTTTTCCATTCATTCTTAGGCCTGAGACAGACTGAAAAAAATAAAACAAATTAAGCAACGTGATTGGTCTATTTCGATTTAAATCGTCTTTTTGCGACGATTTATTCGTTAATTCAGTTTTAATTCACTTTGAATTAATCGGTCTGTTCGGGGCCTTACACACATCTCATTTCTGGGGATTTGCGCTGCAATAAATTTTTTCGACTAATATCCACATTCTGTTCAGATTCATTTCTTCTTTGCTCAAATCTTCAATAATTGGTATGCTGATTAGATCCGAAGCTCTCATTTCGAAATCAAAAAAATTAATTGACGAGAAAAGCTGCCAAAGACTTTCATCTTTTCACCCCTGTTTATCTCAATTCAATTTCAATAACCGTCCAAATCTTTGTATATCATGTCAAAGACAAGTACGTTCATTGATAAAAATTTTAACTTAAATAACAAATATAAAGAAAATAATATTTGTGACGAACTCCACCAATCTTTTAATTTTTTATTACAAAGTTAGTGCATTATTACTATAATACTAGTGTTTTATGTTATTTTAGTCTAAAAAAACATCAAGAAATGTACAATGGATGAGAATTGCAATACTGAATGAGTCACTATTACCTCTTTGTTAACCGATTTTTTTTCTTGCTATTACGAGTATAATATAAAACACTAGAATAATTTCTCTCAGCAACAGCAATTTTCCATCGCTTGTAATGTCTGGTTGTATTCATTGTAGTTATTCTTCACTAAGTCTAGCTGTAAAACGATTTTAAGTTTAATGAGTTCGCATGGAAGACACCAAAATAAGTTTTTCTTAAAATTGTCATAAAGAAGTGCTATAGGTTTACATTTTTGACCGAAATTTTTTTTATCAAGGGGGAACAGGCTGCTCATAATCACATGGTCATGGTGGGAGTCTAAAATGGTCAAAAAAATTGAACACGTGACTTTGCGAACTCACACATAGCTAAAATCCTCTTTCAAGTTTTTGAAGCTAAAGTCCAATGCTCATACTTTGAGCATTAAACTACATCATTAACCTTCAATATAATACCTCAAAACCAAAAAAGTCTTCATGCATTTACCATTGTTTCCTTTTATTCTTAGTCTAAACTTCATTATAAATTAATGATATTGGTTTCATAGAAATCACGTTCCATTTTAATACGAGAAAAAGGCTATTAAAATGAAGTTAGAGAAAATAATATTTTGTAGTATTGTGTAAATGGTTATGTATTTTAGTCATTAGTGCACAGAAAAGTTGATGATAATGAATGCGTCAATAAATACAAGATGCAATTCTTTCTGTTGTAGCAGTGAGAAGCAGTGACTTGATTTAGATTTTAGTAATAACTGATAAAATCTATTCTGTAGATGTATCAACATCTGGTATGGAATGACAATCTGCTCTATCTGTTTCAAGGACGGATGTGGGTGTGGGGTGTGAGAGAAGAGAATACCAACACCCATAAAGAGAAAAGCAAAAGAAAAATATGCATTGAAGGCAATATGTTCTAATTTGATCGTGACATACTATAATACACAGATATATATCAAAATTTTATTATTATTATAGTCTTAGTTGAAGTATGATCAAATGTCATAGAAAAATAGAGCATTATGTTTTATATCACTACATATAAAGAGAAGAGTTTTTTTTCAAGTTTTCTTTACAGACATAAAGTATTTCAATAATATAATATTTTGTATAATTAGTCAAACGGATAAATATATTTATAAATTTCACTTTTATAAATACCATTCGATGTTCCATGAGACAGAAAATTTTTGAAGGTTTTCCATCTCATGTGGGATTCAACATTTTGAAATATATTATATCACATGGGACAAGTCTTAGTAGTTCATTTCAGGAAAAATATTTTGTTTGTCCCATCCCTTCCCACGCAGAGTCATAGTGTTTATATTTCGTTTACCATATGTTTCCTAATTATTATACAAAGCTCGTCGTCCCTATTTTTTGCATACTAGATAAATTATTTATATTTCTTGTTCGTTATTTTGACATTCTAGTATATTCTTTTCACAATTGCACTACCAAATAAATATCAGTTTAACTACAAGAAAAAGAAAACAGAAACAACTGAATAAAGAACGAGAAATGTATCTATCGATAGTCGATGATTATTTGTAATCGACTATATATACATCGATAAATGCCGTCAGAATAGGAATGATGTGAAAAAAAATATACAATGTAGTCAAAAATAGTTTATCATATATAGTGGTTTATATTAACATTCACTTTTAGTTACTAATCGTTTAACATGACAATGCAACGATTTATCATACTATGTTTTTTAATCTGTCTTATCTATGGTAACCCTATCGATCAAAATCTTAAGTAAACAAACTTGTTTTTCATAAATTTACTACTTAATAATTAATTGATTTCAGAACGTATAAAATTCGTCAACAGCGAAGTATTGGTCTTATGAATTGGAAATCAGCTGATATATTTTTTAAACGACTTTATTTAAATGAAAATCAACACAATGAAATAGATACTCGAATGAAACGTTCAGAACCTCCATCAGAGTTACGACCAGTAGAAGGACCAATGAATATTGAACAATTACCAGCAATGTTAGCAGCAAGAAATGTTAAACGTTATCCTTATTCTCAAGAAAATGATCCTGCTATCATGTAAATAAATCTATTAGAATAGAAATTTTTATCATGTCTTATGTGTGTTTTCTTGTTCTTTTATTTTAGTGGTCGATAATAGATTATCTATTTAATGGAAATCCGGTCAAAAGATAAATTTGATGTGGTTTATATAGCTAGATATTGTGGAAATATCTTATAATAATTTTGTTTTCGTCTCATTCAAGTTCTATCTTCTTTTTTTTCTTATTTTGTGTAGCAATGAATGATTTCTTTGTTTACGAAAAAGATGTGTGCACCTTATGTTTCTTTGCAACTTAATACTAATCAATGATTACTTGTGTTCTTGATTCATTTAATAAATGATCTTTGACAAAGATGAATTATGTTGATTTGTTCTTTTGAATTAAATAGAAAAATAAAACAATATCTTTCACTTTCAATCACATAGAGTAAAACAAAAACAAGCATTATATTGTACTTCGAAAACTTAACTATTTAGCTAACACTAATTTAAGCAGGAAACAAATACTTGAGACAGAGAAAAACTGAAGTTTTGGCAAAAATCTAAATTTTTGTAAATAATCCAACGAAGCAGCTTCGAATTAGATGAAGAAATCATTCTATGGGATGGCTGGTCTACCATAAAGATATTCCAAACTTTCGATTGATTTCTATGAGTTCAATAGTCATGAATTATTCTCTGTTCTTGATTCGGTCAGTTAATTGTACATATTAAATTTTTATTCTCATCATATAAATCTTAATTCTTCTTCCAAAAAACAAACCATTGCGGATCTGATATGTCAGAAACTTGTTGAGCTCAACCAATACCATAATGGATTAATCGAAATCTACGGAGATCTCTTTGAATTTAATGAACTCTGCTAAAATACAGAATTCACATTTTCTCTTAAAATAATTCAATATCATGTCTTTTGAATATTGGAATGTATTAATACTTCTGATGAATTGGGATACTTATCTCTCATAAGATAGATCCTATAGAGACTAGTGAAAGGCTATGAGAATTTCTCCCATTTATATGTGACTATTTTAGTAAGTTTTTCAACAAAATATTGTTGTCTTCTTCATATACTCTTCAATATCGTATTTCGTGTTCAAAAAATAAGTATAGGACAGCCTGAACATTTATGAACACCGTCGGAAGCGACGAAAATCGTTCAGCACAAAACAGTGCTCATCAAGGAAGGGAGTCAAGCAAATAAAAATCCAAATATCAGTATTATGACTTTGAGTACTTCACGTTTTTTAACTAGATGATTTCAAATTTTTATTTTTGTTTATATTAATTTTATAACTAGTTAGTAATATATGCATTTATTTCTTTTCAAAATATTTGGTAGAGTACCGAGGAACACTTGAAACTTATCTCTTAATTCATAATGAAATAAACCATGTTTTTTTACATTCGATAGACAAAGGTTGTTAATCATAGAACCGTTTTAATTTATTGATAGTCATCTGTGCAGCTTCAATCATATAATTTATTCAAGTAGTGTTTTCTATTGATGTTCACTGAGCGAGGTTTTACTGTATATAAATAAATGCTGCTTTATCGCATAATAGAACTTCCCATATTTTGATATCTGGTGATTACAGTAGTTCTCGAAAGAAATTTTCTCTACAAAGTTTGAAGTTGAAAATTATTTTGAAAGATTATCTAATGAACACCACAATATTGTATTAGAAGCCTCACTAAAATGATCATGATTCAAAAAGAAAGATTCATGAACACAAGGTCGTTCAACTTTTCTCTAGTCTTATGTCAAAAGTAATTTATTGTTTTGTGAAGTTCCTTCGTAAGAAAGAAGAAACTTATCCGTGGTATAAAGTCTTTGATGATTCTCTTCTATCACAATCTATTCACGTAATCATCGAATTCATACTTGTTGAAATAGTTCGAAGTGAATAAATGTATTCTTAGACTTTTTTATGATGATAACTAAATAAGAATCGAAATAAAACGAAATCGAGCTTTCATAGAGATGTAGTAATGTGAAGAAACAGAATATTCATAAATTCTACTATTCTCTGTCATGAATGATAAAAATTGGCCAATTAAGTATTATTTATCTAACTAGATAAAGAAGAAGAACAAGGATCTTACATAATCTTCTTATTGAGAAGCATGAAACAATGTTCATTTCTGTTTTTTTCATCGATATATTTCATGGGTAAAGGAGAGTACCTTTTGGATACTAGTGTGAAACATACACATATACATATACAGTGGCTTTCAAAAATATCAAACCAAATTTATTTTCATTTTTTTTCGCTATATTATAGAAGCTGAATTCATGTCTTCACAGGGTTTAGCAAAGATGGAGAAAAGTCGAAGTCAATATTGATTCCGAATTCTTGTCATGAACATTACATCTTGTTAAGACACAAATTGAATTCCAAAAACAAGCACACCAATTTCTATAGTGAATAGCAAGAAACATTTTGTATTAAATCTGATTTATTGGTGAAATATCTAGTTGACTCCAATGCAGATCTCAAGGCGTCAACAACACTAAGAAGAATTCAAATAATGATTTGAGTAGAGAATTTTATCTCGAACAAGAATTTTCGAAGATAAAAATGATTACTAATCTTCCAAGGATGGTCTCTCTGTGAAACCGAAAACTAAGTTTTTTAACTGCTACGACCTGCAAACTAAAATTCTACTGAAGAAACCTAGAATGATAGTGCAAATAATTCTTTATAAAAACTTTACGAAAGGTGTAAGAATCAAGTTTAATAGAAATCGCAACGTATCAAGATGGATTCTATGGAAAAGCTTGCGAAAACTTTTCTCGTTGAACAAGTGTTTCCTTATGCCAGGTACTCTGTCTGTAGTAAAAATTTCAACTTAATCGGTTGTACCGACTTTAAGAATAAGAATATTAATGATTAAAAAAAAGGAAATGTGTGCTCTAATAAATACAATTCTATTATGTAGCTCCTAGGAGCTGAAAAACTTGGTTTTCGCTTTTACAAATAGCTTATCCAAAGAAGTCTAGCAATCATTTTTAAATTCGAAAATTCTTGNCAATGTCTCAAAATGTATGAAAAATGATTTTTAACGTGTTTTTGAAAGAAAATTTCGTTGTTTTTAAAAATTTGGTACACGAAAGTTCTTCAAAGTCTTACTATTTACTATCACTAAACCCCATTTTTCACGGGCTTTCATTTGGTATAAAATTCATGATATCTCCGATTCGAGATCATACTGTTACCCCCCTGGAATAATATTATTTACCACCCTGTATACTTCAATATTCATTGAAGATCATGTTTCACGATAGAATCAACATTAGTTTTCACACATATCAGTGTTGCATTTATTTAAACAGTACATATCCTTATGTTAGTAAACTTTGATTGATATTTCTTATGTCTTAGTTTTTCTTCCACATCATTTGACATATACTCATGTGTACAATCAATTTGATTTCATTAGTTTATTAAATATTGATCGACAATATTTACTTACTGAAAATGATCAGAGATATTTTTTTATTCTCAAAAGACAAAACAAACATTTGACAACTATTAGATGAAGGTATCATATTATAAATAAACAAATAGTTTTGCATTATATATTTTTAATTAGAAAAAAAAAACAAAAAAAAGTTTGTCACACATCACTTTCATAGTTCTTTGATGAAACATTTGCAAAGATAAATGTTCTCCCTAACAATCAAAATTTTCGCATAAGTTGTAGTTTATCGTACGTGTTTCATTGTTCCGAAGAAAATCATTTTTATATACAGTGTAGTGAAGAAAGATGTAAAATCAGATGTATTACAAATTCTAGTATTCTGTTTTGGAAAGCGGCGGGCAAATCAAATTGGGTCGATTAATATAATCGTCAAATTCATAGTTGAATAAACGAAAATCCACATCATAGAGATATTTGAGTTGACAGATCAATTCATCTGGCAAGGATGAATACATATGTTGATATTTCCATATTCTATGAGCTGATGAACTATTACGTTGCTTAGTAATATTCCAATCAGATAAATTGAGACGTTTTAGCAAATAGGTGAAATCTTCATCGAACGTTTCATATTTTCCAATAAAGTTGTATTTGAATTTACAAACTTGACAAATTGTTGAATACGGCTGCCAATGAAAGTCCATTTTAGCTATTACCTCTGGAAAATCAGTGTAGGGAAGAATATATTGAATAAAGTGTTCGAATGAAGGAATCACTCCATTGAACCGAACCCGTTTCAGCAATCTGTTACGACCACGACGCACATTAGGGCGCCAAAATCGATAACAGATTTGTAGGCGAAGCAAATCATATTCAGGTTCTGGCCACGCTCTATCTCTTTCGAGTGTTGCAATTCTTTCTTTATAAGCTGATGCCAAACGTTCAAATGGATGCCGAACAAACAAAACTCGAGTGTAAGATGAAGAGAATATATAAGATAGATTTGATAAAGATTTGAAATGAAGATAGGGAAAAACATTTTTTATACTAGCTCTCCAGGGATTTACAGAGTGAGAAGTAGATACATTATCTATGCTATCATATCGAAGAAGATTAAGATACATTTGAACCAATGAAGCAAGAGAAGTTGGTTCTTTTGTCTTTGAGATTTCGATTCCATCCTAAAATGAAAGATTTATATAGATTGTTCACAATATTGTTAATATTTATTCATCGTACCTCTCGAAGTTCATTGACAAGCAAAGAAATATTGGCAGATTGCTCTGTTCGAGTTATGTTAATATCAATATTTGCCCAATTGGTATTGATATGATTGCTGACATCACGAAAATGGGCATAAAACATGACTGAAAGAAGAGTTTTTGTCGCTATTTTTGGAAGAGCACAATACATCATTGATTTGGATTTTAGTAGAAGGAGAACCAAATCGAGGTTGCTATGTTTGCGCATCAATTCAGAAGGGCTATCATCAAGTATGTTGTAAGCTGTTGAGTGTGAATAATTACATCTTTCGTTAAATATTCTTGAACGATCTTTATAGATCATTGGTACTACTGAAAGTGACTTGTTTTTCATCGTTGCGATGCGCAGTAAATCTGATTTTTTATTGATGACAACGGAATCGTCATGAGACTGATATATGAGGAAAAGGATAATTGAAATAACCATATATGCATAATGTTTCTTGATGCATCGGCGAGTGCCAGAAAAGCAAAATGAGGAAATAAGCATTTTCTGAAGAACTATGCAAAGTTTACAGATTTGATAGTCGGAAATGTTCAATGAGAGTTCACTCCAATCTCAATTGAATCTCGCAGTAGAAGTGATAGTAAGTTTCGATCTTCTGAAAATAGAGAAAATGGTTTAGATATAATGTTTTTTATTGCACAGAACAAAGATAGGTATATAGATAAGAGAAAACATGCACGGTATTGCTTAATTTTTGATATCCATTTATATCTTTTAAGATAAAATTCAGTATGATGCAAGAATATCTGCAAAACTTGACACTGTTCTACAAACGGTGACTGTAAAATAGAAATCTAAATTGATTGTTTGTTTTTGTTTGCTTAGAGCATACGAAAAATAGTGGCCTGGATACTTTAATTCTTTATAAAACGTTTAAAGAAACTTGTCTTCTATATATAGACTGATTATAAAAATGATGTTTTATTTTTCTGTGCTATAATATCATTTGTCAACTAATATTATAATAATCAAGTTTCATTAAGACTTGTTTGATTATGATGTGAAAATTTTTTATTTATTTAAATTATCTTAAATATGTATTCTCTTATTGATTCTCTCTCTCTCTTTTTTCTTGTCTTCTCTAATTCGTATCTGTCTATGTATATATTAGGGTATATAAAAAGTAGTAGCAACAGAACTTAAGCGAAATACAGAAGCACATAACTCATTCTTCATCTTTAACCTCTTATCGATCTCACTAAACCATTGAGACCATCTTTCAACTGACCTAGTAAACGAAGCTTCGTAATCACAAGCAGAATATAAATCATCATGAATAATTCTTGCTTGAATATAAAATACACTATGCACTTTAATGTAGAAGCGAAAATTTTGTTTAGGATTTAAAACAAACAAGAACAATATCAAGATTTTACTTAGCCTACTTTCTTTAACTTACTTGAGAATGCGTCAATAAAATACAAGTATAAATAAAAGAAACGAAAAAAAGGATAAAGTGAAGAAAAAATAACATAAAAGAAAGAGAGAGAAAAATAAAAAGCAAATCACGACGAGAAGAAGTACTGAGTACAGTATTATTTTAAATGGCCAACGCCTATAATCATCAAACATATCTGATTATAATTGTACTATTACGATATTAGTTGAAGAACAAAATGATAGCGAAGAAAAAACAACATATTTTTTTAATTATCAGTCTACACGAAGAGAAGTTTTCATTAAGCTTCTTTCAAGAATTAAATGTCTCATACCACTACTTTTGGTATGCCCTAAAGTGAATCAAATTCGTATTTTTGACATTTCTGTGTAATCGGATAATAACTTGTGATCAAAATTTTTTGATTTATCGAACTAACATAAACATGTAATTTGGCGTTGTAAATATCTCGATAGAAATTAGTTTATTTTCGATGAAATTTTAGACATTCTAGCGACGACGAGATCTATGTATAAGTGAAATCTTAGCTATAAATTGAATAAAATTTATGCTCAAGAAACATCTTTCTATGTTAAATATACACCTCAGTCTTATTAATTGCTCTTGGATAAAATTTTAGCAGTAGCGAGAATAGAAGTTGACATTCAATAAAGACAACCATTATCCTGCTATTCGATCGTATCTTACGATGATTAAGTATTTATCGTGACATTTATTCTAGCACAATATATCTGTACGAAATAATGTGCACATGACACGTATTTTTTTATTTGTTTATCGTTCTTTTGTTATCTGCAAGATTATGAATGGGTTCACGCATGATTGTTCTCGATGATTGGAGAAAAGACACAGGAAAGAATAAATTTAAAAAAAACACATTTGAGTGTCTGATAAAACAACGAATATCAAAATGAAAATATAACATCTGAAATTTTAAGTTGTCTATTACAGCTTCCACAGTTCTTCATTGAACTTGTTTCTGTTTTCTTTCGATTGTATTGCCGTTTTTTTGTTAGTCTGTCCTTCGACTTCGTCTGTTGTCCTTCATTTTATTTGTTCTTTAGTCTCTCTCGTACGCTTACCCATGTAAACAAACGACTCAAAATTAGGTTGAAAACAATTATTTTCAGATCAATAATTTGTTATAATGACATTATTTTAATTTGATTAAAATCAAATTTTTCAGCATTAAAAGGAAAAATTATATTTATTTTGATCGAATAAATAATTTAACAATCAGTTTTAATGGATGAATTTTGGTAATTGATTAAAATAGATTAAAAAAGATTAAAGTCAAAATAATTTTATCTTTGAATGCTGCAAAATCTGGTTTTTAAGCGTCTTTTTTACATCGGATATTCATTCATATATGTAAAAAAACGATTCACTATAGTTCGTTCTTCGATTTTCTTTTCATAGAGTCGTAATCACAAATAGATGTTGTATCTTTCTTGCTCATTCCAGTTATCTATTGTATATTAGTTCTTGAATACTCCAAATACAAAGAACTCGTGAAAAAAAAATTTCAGAAAAACCTATTTAAAATCGACTATTTTACAGTTAATCTAAAAAATCATTCTTTTGAGTTTTGTTGTATTAAAGTTGCATTCAAATCAAGACTTTATTCTAATATACTTGTAATCAATCGTAATCGATTAGACTATTACTTGATTTCTTTGACGAATAGTTTAAGAAAATGATTTTAATCGATTACAAGAATAATCAACTATAGCCTATCAGATGTTTAATCATTTCTCAGGGAAATAATGATCAATTGCCTTTGGATCTCAGTATGACATTCAGCAAACCAGACCAGAATTTTCGTTAGCACATCTTTATAGAAAAGTTTTTGAAGTCTTATCCTAGTCTTTGGTTTAGTTGTTCTTCTTTCATGTCGGAGAAAGTTCATATCTGGAAGTCAAGAGAATCAATTGCGTTTTTTAATAAATGTTTCTCTCAGTCATTTGGTCTCTGATCTAGTCAGCAACCCTTAATCGAGATGGAATAATCTTAAAGATTGCAACAGTTAAATGTATGTCTTCGGTTTCAATTTCATATTATCGAAAACAATGATTTGATACTTCCATATCAGCTGATCTTGGGAAAACGAAAATTGGTCGAATGAAAATTGGTCGAACGAAAATTAGTCGCAGAAAATTGGTCGATACGAAAATTAGTCGTTACGAAAATTGGTACATACGAAAATTGGTCGTTACGAAAATTGACTGATACGAATATTAGTCGAGATTATATAATTAGAGAAAAAAACTGTTCTCATCAAAAATATTGAGTTTCAATTTCAGATATAAAAATGAATTACCAGTAACTATTTTAATAGAACAATGTTACACAAATCGAATGATTGAATAGAAATGAATCAGATAGATTAAGAAAAGACGAAGAAACAAGTACAGAAAAAATTCATAGATACAAAAAAAAATGATCCGATAGGTATGAAAATTAATATGTTTAAATTTTGGAATGCGTGCTACAGTATCATCAGATAAACTATTCAAACAATTGTCAATTACAGTTTGTGTAGATTCATTATAGTTAACAGCACGATCACGAATTTTTTCCTCAAATAGTCGAATTTCACTTGAAACAGCATTTCCAAGATGGTTGTGATTATTATTTTCATGTAAAATGATTGTATTAATAGAATTAGTATGAATTCGACCTTTACATTTAAGCGATCGGACAAATTCGCATTTCCAATAAATTTTATCATCAGTTGTTCTATCGATGGTATAGCAAAAGCCTTTACAAAGTAATAGAGGTTTGTTTCTTTGAGTCGTACTCAATTTGAATGTTGACATTTTAGAAAAAAATATGGAATACTCGCAGTGGCTTAATATATATTCTATTCAATTTTTTTTAATCTAATTAGGTTTAGGTCAAAAGTAATCTGATTTATCCCAACATACACTATTAAGAAGTAGAAGCTTGTTTGGATTAATCAATCAAGAATTTATATCAATTCCCATACATCAGAGAAAGATGAGTTCTTTTTCGCAATACTCTAAAATTTTTTTATAGTTTCATGTCCATCCTATACCGTCGATGATTAAATTATGTCTCAACTAGACATTTTATTTTTTATTATGGTTTTCTTGAAATCATGAAACTTTCGACCATTCTCTCTTCACGATTTATTTTCGTAACGACCAATCTTCGTATGTACCAATTTTCGTAACGACTAATTTTCGCATCGACCAATTTTCTGCGACTAATTTTCGTTCGACTAATTTTCATTCGACCAATTTTCGTAGACCCGCTGATCTTCAATGAGCTTTATTTGTATCAGCTTAGTCTTTTGATAAGAGCCAATCGACTGGGTCTTTTAAGAGAAATTAAGACGGATGATCAACTCTGCAAACAAATCAACCAAAAACATTCTTTTGCAAAAAGTACAATCAAGAGTTGAAATAATGATTAGATCTGCAACTCATCGACAATTTTGGTAAAAGTGTAGAAGATGAAAGAGTTCATGTTTGTGCTGAAGAGACTATAATACTTTCTTTTCAAAATCAAGCAATGAGACACTAACGAATGGAATTAAGATATTCATATTTGATTCAATTACGTTTCGATCTCTTCTATATACTTTGTTGTCTTTTGTTTCAAGCATTCTTAAATGGCGAGTTTGACATGAAAAATAACTGAAGCGCCTGAATTCTACATAAGTGAAAAGAAAGCAACAACAGTGTTTTATGCATAATTGTGCCACATTTCAGTCAATTGAGGACAGAGAATTGTCTATTAGCTAAGTATAGTGAAATATGGTTGTGGTAAAAATTTCATGTAAAAAGGATCAAAAGTTAAATAGACTTCACTTGGTATTAGAACTTTTGACCATAATTATATTTTGACTTTCCAACTTTCTGTAAAACATAATCCATAATTTTGATTTAGAATTGAGAATTGAATATTAACAGAATCAATGTCCTTTTGATAATAAAAAGTTAATGGAAAACTAAATCATATTCGAGAAAAAAGAAGATTGTAGAATTTCTCAGTACTGTGACGCTTAAACATATTTTGCGACAGAGCCCCTGTTGAAGTCTGTGATATGGACTTATGGTGACCAGATTGAAATAGAAAAAATGGAACTTATTCAGAATTCGACATTTAAGGTTTCTTCGTAGTCCGAATTCTTGATGTAAATAATCCAATGTGGCACATTAACATGTTGGTTAAAAATTTGTAAACAATAGCTTTTCTTAATTTCAACTTTCATTCATAGCCGTGTTCGAAAAATGCCTGTTATATATTTATATAGGTGATCTCATCGATTATTATCATATAATGAGCAGTAACGATTAGTATTTTAAAGATTCTTCAACATGATCTCACTCAATAACAACTATGAAAGTTGAAAGAAGAGAACATTTATCCGACAACAACAATGAATAAATTGCTATCATTCTTCACATTGATGTCGACATACGAAATTGACGTTTACTACGACATGAATAGTTGTCTCAGTACTTCGACTAAACTCCTGCAATGTTCATTGTATCAAGTTTTTTTCCCCATAGGATCCACTATTCAATGCTCCATAAGATGTGTATCAAAATTCTTTCTAGAGAAATTTGAACAGAAAGTTTCAGCTTAAAAACTAAACATGAAAGAAGTGGCAAATATCAAATTCGTACCTATTTTGAAATCGATGCGTCGACATTGTCACAACTTTATGAATTGGAAAAAATTCTACGAATTTCAACTAATATAAATTAAGTTATCCGTTTTTTGAATCATATCATTCTAATAATAACAAAGAAATCAGAAATTTAATGTCTTGAGAATCGATAGAAATTATAGAGAGGTTAATGATAAGGTTGAGAGTGATGGTAATAGTATGTCAATGAGGTAGAATGAATAGTCACTGCCACCGTAATCAGAAAAATACCAATATCAGCAAAATAACATTTTTCATTTTTTATCTTTGATATCTATTTTTCTGGTGACGATTTCCAAGTATGTATCGACATGAATAACTGAATTCTGTTTTTCTATTATTTGTTATAGATTATTTTTGTCAAAAATCTGAAATCTACAGTCAGTGATTCAGTAAAAGTTAGTAAGAATGTATAAGTTGCCACAATCTCCTCATCGCTCTTCAATTATCTTCGCTTTCAAATGTATTACTAAGTGAGATAGCGAGAATTTCATTAAGAGTTCTTGCGAAATCCTAGTTGTTCGATAATTTATGCTTTTTGTACAACTTGTTACGTAATAACTTCGTATCCTCAATGATAAAAAAACATCATCATATTGTTTGTGAGACATACATATGCAAACGTAGTGTACTATTGACGATGGAAACTCGTTAACTAAAATATCAAGAAAGAAGTATGAAAGGATAAATATAACAGTGATTATCATTATTAGGATTGTCTATTGCAATATCATCTATCAATGATAAGCGTCATTCGAATCAAGGTGAACAATATTGGAGCTATCATCGTCATGTCATAACTAGAGTCGGAGGAGAGATAACCAACAAGAGAAGAATCTCTTCAAACATTCAATACAGAAGCTGATAGAAGAGTGAAGGAATGTTCAAATTACCGAGATATTTCAAGTTAGCGTGTGGGTGTGGATGTGAACACAAGAGAGATCCACACCAATATCCTAAATACACACCGTAAAACATAAAGTAAAACCATACTACTAATCTTGTGATTACTGTGAAGAATCTTTAGCGTAGCATTTGCCTAATTTTTATTGCAAGAGTATATATTTCATTAATAAAAATGTGAAATCAATCAGACTACTATCATCTATTAGTTTTCGAGTGCACTAAGTAGTTAATTTAACTTCATGTCAGAAATATTTGTTTGTGTAGCTGCTGATATCATCATTGCTGTGAGAACTATCATTCAGTATATAATCCAGTTTATGTGATAAGAATGCCGCTGTAAAAATACAAATATTTTAAAGTTTCGAAGATAGACTTAATAAAGTCTAGAGTAGGTTGAGCCCACTCCTTTGATCACCGTTGAATAAATAGTTTCTCTAGCAAGTCTTCTTGCTAACATTATAAAATATTTCAATACGTGACTTTCTGCTTTAATAACATAAATCATTTGAATGAGTTTATTTATATCACAGAAAAGAGCATCGCACATAATTAGTTATATAAAAATGAACAATTTAGTATTTGTATATGTAAAACACTCAAACAGATGAAAACAAGATTTGATAAAAAGAACGACTAATTACTTCTACAGACAAATTCTCATTTTCATGTTTCGAAGAGCCTTTTGATATTTGTCAGTACTGATATAATTTAATCGCTTTTTTTTAGATCTTGTAATTGTGCTGTGAACAAGGAAGTAAATCCAAAGCAAAAATATTTTCAATCAAACATTGCGAATCTCATCAAAAAAGTGATGTACTTAATGCATTTTATAAATAATAAGTGTTCAATGGCATTGTGCTTGAATTAATCAAACGAATATGAATGTTTGCTTGATTTTTTATATTGATCATTATAATAATCAAACTATCTATTTGTATAGAAACATTTGAATAGACTTATCAATAATGTCACTAAATCTTNTTAGGACTAAATTCTGGTGCGGATCGTGAATTTTGTGTCGATGACACTGAGGAGATAACGTGAATTGATTTTAAAACCACAAGTGATGCGAGAAACACAGTTGCCATAACCATGTAATATCGACGATGCATTTTTTGCGCTATAAGACTTATTATTGGCACCAATCAAAGATCATAGGCGTCGACATTTTTTACGGCTGCTACTTGTACTTCAAAAGTGGGAAATATTCTTTAGGCTATGGTCAACGTTCTAAGTAGAACAATAAGTTCAAAGCTGTTGAATGTCTTGATTATAGTTGAAATTGCTAAGTAATTTACAACGTATCAACCGATTTGAATTGTTCAATTTCGTGTCAACTCAATAAAAACTAAGCGGGCAATGCGTCAAATAATGGCCACCTTCTGCATTAATATTCTTTATCATCTAGTAAGTTTATTTTAAAAACAAAATATGTCATGCGATGTAGCGTGAAAAGCTCTATCAGGTACATCACAACTTCATTTTTGTTAATGCACTCTTTGTTTTCAAAGTCGACCAATTTTTGACGATGAAAAAAATATGATTTTTGTTCGTAGATTAAATTCAGTTTTTTACTTTATATTTTGTACAACCTATTCTTTGTTTAAAAAAAAACAAAATATACTTGGAGATGCAGCGTGACAATTTCCCTGCTTTCCACAGAACAACTTATTTTATATATGCAGGTTTTATTTTCAAAATGCGCAAAATTCTGTGTAATCAAATTTTGAGATTACAAACATAATCACTTTTTAATAAACGATCAGTCCGCTTTATCTTCTCATCGATGAAACACAATTTTATTCACTGACGAAAAATATTTCTCATTGGAGCATGATTATGCATCAAGTCGAGAAGAAAAAAAAGGAGTAAAGTCATATAAACCAAAATGCTAAATATTCATAAAGAAATATGGTGTGCTTAGAAGTTATTGAAAATAGCTTTATGTCTCCAATTATATTAAAGCGTGGTAAAACATTATCACATGAAAATTATACTGACTTTGTTCCTCCGCATATTCAGTCTGCAGGTAAATTTCATGCACTTCATAAGCAATCACATGTGACCATCAAGTGATCTCCGACTTAAACGTTCTCAACTATTCTCTTTGAGGCGCTATCACTAACAATATGCAACGGAACAAAGTTCATAAATATGATTCATTAATTGATAAAATAAGAAAGGAATTCGTTGTGTATCAATACATGATCTTGTTCTCAGCGTCGGATGTTAGTCGCGTAAAATTTAGTGTATTTTAAAAACGAACGGTATGCATAAAAGAATCGGGAAAACGAAAATTGGTCGAATGAAAATTGGTTGAACGAAAATTAGTCGCAGAAAATTGGTTGATACGAAAATTAGTCGTTACAAGAATTAGTCACTACGAAAATTGGTCGTTACGAAAATTGGCTGATGCGAATATTAGTCGAGATTTTATAATTAGAGAAAAAAACTGTTCTCATCAAAAATATTGAGTCTCAATTTCAGATATAAAAATGAATTACCAGTGACTATTTTAATAGAACAATGTTACACAAATCGAATGATTGAATAGAAATGAATCAGATATATAAAGAAAAGACGAAGAAAGAAATACAGAAAAAATTCACAGATACAAAAAAAATGTTCCGATAGGTATGAAAATTAATATGTTTAAATTTTGGAATGCATGCTACAGTATCATCAGATAAATTATTTAAACAATTGTCAATTACAGTTTGTGTAGGTTCATCATAATTAACAGCACGATCACGAATTGTTTCTTCAAATAGTCGAATTTCACTCGAAACAGCATTTCCAAGATGGTTGTGATTATTATTTTCATGTAAAAATGATTGTATTAATAGAATTAGTATGAATTCTACCTTTACATTAAATAATAATAATAATAATAACGTCCCATGGGCTTATCGCCCGTTGGGGCCGGCCGTGGTTGTTATTAATAGTTTCCACATGCAGCCGGGTTCTTTCGTCTTTTTCTTTTTACAGACGGCGGTATCTGCACCCTCTTCTGTCCAACATACTGGCTAAATATATAGTCAGTATGGATGACTCATGTGGAATGAGTCATTAGAGACAACTTAGCCGTTAGTGACTTGTCCAGAGTCATTCCATGGGTGATGTTACTGAGGTTTGAACACAGTACTTTGCGGGTGTGTGCCGAACAGCGTAACCACTCAACCATGGCGGATTTACATTTAAGCGTTCGAACAAATTCGCATTTCCAATAAATTTTATCATCAGTTGTGTTATCGATGGTATAACAAAAGCTTTTACAAAGTAATAGAGGTTTGTTTCTTTGAGTCGTACTCAATTGGAATGGTGACATTTTAGAAAAAAAATGTGGAACTCTCGCAGTGGTTTAATATATATTCTATTCAAATTTTTTAATCTAATTAGCTTTAGGTCAAAAGTAATCTGATTTATCCCAGCATACACTATTAACAAGTAGAAGCTTGTTTGGATTAATTAATCAAGAATTTATATCAATTCCCATACATCAGAGAAAGATGAGTTCTTTTTCGTAATAGTCTAAAAATTGTTTATAGTTTCATGTCCATCCTATACTGTCGATGATTAAATTATGTTTCAACTAGACACTTTATTTTTTATTATGGTTTTCTTGAAATCATGAAACTCTCGACCATTCTCTCTTCACGCCTAATTTTCGTAACGGCCAATTTTCGTATGTACCAATTTTCGTTCGACCAATTTTCATTCGACCAATTTTCGTAGACCCAAATATACTAAATGATGAAAAAATGAAATACTAAATGCATGTGTTTATTATGCCCCACTCGTTGTATCTACGGTCAAAATGTACAAATCTGCATCTACATTAATCTAGGCGAGAAGATGGGCTTCAGACTCTTACTGCGATTTAAAATATACACTTTATATCGATTTAAAGGATAAGAGCGCATAAACGATAGAATTTGGATCACTGATCATGCATTGACAGTTCATTAGTAATCGTATGCGCAAAAACGTGAGAATATTCTTGGTACCAAATTCAAAGAAACTTTAAGATATTATCGATCACTTTCACGAGAAAACATTGTAGAAAATCATGGAAGATATATAGGGTCTACGGTTGGTTCTCATTACGTTTGTATCCGGCCAGTATATGACTCGAACGTACAACATTTCGAACATCTTGTGGGCTCAGTTTCTCTTGATCAGGAATAGTATTTCATTTTGCATCATTTCATATAATGACTATAATTTTTTACGAACTATTGAGGATAACAGTAAAACTAATGTTCTCCACTTTTCCACTAAGCAAGTTTTTATGGCATATTATCGAACATTAATTAGACTCATTTGAAATTATTGTTCATGCGAGCCGCTATCTGTTATATACTTTTCGATAGAGAAAAGAAAGGGCTATAAAATCATATATATATATATATAACATCTGATTTCGATTTGCTCCCAGACGTCTAATGTGCATTGTAATAGTCAGACGACACCGCAAAGTACATTTTTTTTTACCGATTTTGAGGAGCGTCATTGAGACTAAACCAAGTTTTGAGGGAAAGCAGTGGTAAATTTGATATCAGCATCAAAAACTGAGTCGATCCATATACGTTTCAAAGCATTCTTACCACTTCTATGTTCGCCAAAAAATTAGCTCCTGTCTCCGCCAAGGATATATCGCAAGACAAGAAACTCATTAAAACACCTCTTTGGATTCCAAAAATTAATTATGCATATCACTGAATATAACTAAGCTCAACATAATCATTAATAAATTTTTAAAGACGGTGTTTTAACAGAGTTCATTTTTCAACCTACCACTATCGAGGACCTGGGTAAATATTTTGAACGAAAATACGTAAGGTTAACCAAAAGTTCCGATCATAGTATTTAAAATTTTAAAAAATAGTTCGTATTGAAAGTTTTTACTCCATGAATACAGTAGAATGCTTCGTCTATAATTATCGACATCATAACTCTATTTTGGATTTAATTCTAATATTATTCTACATAAAGACTACAACACAGTGACTATCCGAATATTTGATGAATTGAGAAATCGACGAATCTTTAGCTCTCATGGTGCCCAACCTACTAAAGAATATTTCTGAAAAAGTTAAACATTACTTTGGACAAAATTTTAGAAAGGTTCGAACTTTGGATGAATAATAATGGCGACTACTTTGAACATTTAATAATACACAGTTAAAACACTTTTTTGCTATATTTTCATTTCCTCTTATCACATCTGTTGCTCAGCAACAAGTAAACTTTCTCCAAAAGAATATTATAATTGAATCCTAGATACAGTTTTTATGTACATTATTATAGACAAGCCACTCTATTGTGTGGTAATGTAGTCAAACTATCAACATTAAGTATTTTATTGAATTTCAAACACCGTGATCAGAACTTTTGGTTCATCCTATGTAAAAACTTATGCTTACTATCTTCTCGTCAGTAAAAGAATACATATAAGAATACCAGTGACATAAACTGCACACGATTATACATGTCTGAAACTCTCAAAAGGTAAATCTAACAAACAGCGAATGTAAAAAGTACCAACACAAAATTGGTCAAAGAATAAGTTTTGATCACTCCTCGATGACTCTTGTAGTATGTAAAAGAGAAGACATCACAATATATGACATCATTTGTGTTCACTCGATTCTGTTATGCTTGCAGTGTACCAGGAGCGTCAATGATGAAGAAATCAACGTATTTCTTGCAAACGACCTTTTCAATTCGAACTAACAAAAAGTCAAAACAACATCATAAAATCGTTCAGTTCTGTAGGTTTCAGCATTCTTCTGAACGCTTTTTTCTAAAGTTATCAGATAGATGAAACAATGGATTTCATATTCTATTGCTCTAGAACCAAGTAAATTTATAGACAAAAAGTTATTTGAAATTTTCAGACACGCATCTGATTACGTCTTGTTTTTTTGTTTCACGTCTGAAATAATTATTCTCATTNTAATAGAAATCGCAACGTATCAAGATGGATTCTATGGAAAAGCTTGCGAAAACTTTTCTCGTTGAACAAGTGTTTCCTTATGCCAGGTGCTCTGTCTGTAGTAAAAATTTCAACTTAATCGGTTGTACGGACTTTAAGAATAAGAAATGATTAAAAAAAAGGAAATGTGTGCCCTAATAAATACAATTCTATTATGTAGCTCCTAGGAGCTGAAAAACTTGGTTTTCGTTTTTACAAATAGCTTATCCAAAGAAGTCTAGCAATCATTTTTACATTCGAAAATTCTTGTTGAAAATAAAACTCTTCACTTAAATCACTATTTGAATTCTTCTTAGCGTTGATGACACCGAGAAAAAAATCGAAAATAAACTTGATCGAATAATTTCAGAAGTTACTGTATATGCTTCGAACATAGTTATCTTTAAATAAGTCGAATATTAATCTATCTAATAAGATATTGTAAATGAATATCATTTATTAGAATAAATTACATTCATTCGCGCGGAGGAAAATAAAGAACGGTTGCGCTCGTTGATGACTGGTTGAAGAAGAAAACAAACGAGAGTAAAGCATTTTGACAGATGATCTTTTCTTTTTTTTTTTTTGTTTTGCACCATAATCGACCGTTCATATTCATAGTAAGTGTATATCTCTTTTTCGATACTTAAAATGTATTCTGCTTAGTAATTATATTATTCATTTTTTGTTTTTGAGAAAAATAAATGTCATGAATGAAACAACAACAGACGATAATAAAATCGAATCTCAACCACCAATAATACATGTTGTTGAAGATTCTATTGCATCTCGTACCAAAGAAATAACCAAACGACCAAAACGTGAACGTAGTCCAAGTAAAGTATAATATTAATAGAAACATGATTGTGATTATGATTTTATATAGCTGTTCAAATTCAACCACCAGCACCTAAAATAAAAAAAGTCAAAGAGGTCGCACCCAAATTACCAGATAAAACAAAATGGACTATGGAAGAACAAAAACAGTTTTTTAGTGCACTTCGAATTGTATGATGAATATATTTTATATAGAAAATCTATATTCGCTGCTCCGCTCTTTTTTTTTTCCTTTCATTATTATTAGTATGGAAAAAATTTCGAAGCACTGGGTCAATTTTTTAATACTCGACGTCGTCTTGTGAATCCTGAAGCACAACAACGTACATTTGGTCAAATACGTTGTTTTTATTATCGTTCATTTCGTACAGTTTCAAAACTATGTACATTTACTGATGGTTAATATTCAGTTTTTATTTTTATAAAAAATGTTTTTTTTTTCTTTGTTCTTCTTTTTATTAGAAGAAAAATCTAATGTTGATTCACTTGAATTACGTTCTGTTCTTGCTTATTTATGTTTAAAACCAAAAGTTAAATGTAAGTTTTCCTTTTTATCAAATGATTTTCTTTTGATTTAAAATAGGTTTTGATAAAAAACCAACAATATCTGTTTTACATCAACTTATTCGTAATGGTAATGCATTTTTACGTGTAAAAGGACAACGAGAACATGTATCCATTATTGGCAAAGCATTAAAACCTCCAAAGACAGCAAATACACTTGGTATAAAAGAAATTCTTTTGCACAAAAAAAAGCACTAAGATATTTCAAATATTTAGGTTCATCAAAGCAAACCGATCGTACATTATCAAAACATGTTAAAATTTTATTAAGTCCATTATCATCAAATGCATATATGCGTGTTGGATTATCATGTCGATATCCACATGTTGAAGTTTTATTATCACGTTCAACAACCATTTATGACTTTATCGATAAATTAACACAATATTGGCAATTAAATAATCATGCGCAAACTGTAAGTACTCTGTAAATATATAACAAATAATTTATTTTATTCGATTTTATTTTAGTTATTTAAAGATGATTTATCAACAGAACAATTCATTTTATATCCACATGGATCGTATTTAACATCAACAGATTCTCCACTTATAACAACTGATACAACATCAATACTTGATCTTTCTTCACAAAAACAATTACGTTCACGATCAGATTCTGAACATTCAGTAGAACCATCAACAGATTCATCGTTAAATTTAATTCGTAAAAGAAATAATTTATCCGAAAGTGAAGTAAATAATGAATTAATAGGAGTTAATAATTCATCCATATCTCCACCAGCAACAACAACAACCACAACAGCGAGTACAAATAAATCAAATTTAGCGCGAACAGCTATTTTATTAGCAGCAAAACGAGCTGCTAGTTATAACAATAATAATGCGAATAATTACGATGGATCAACTTTTACAGTTATTGATGGTACAGAAGATGAAGCGGATAGTAGTGCTGGTTTATTTAAACAACGATTTGATGCTATTGATCTTACAGATGAGGTAAATTTATTCATAATTCAGAAGATTTTCTATTAAAACTTCGAATAAACGAGCTAAAATCTCTAAACTGTATTATCAAGAATATCAGTTTAGTCTTGAATAAATTCAACAAACCGAATCGACGCGATAGACTCTACTACCTGTCAAACTTTTAACCACTTTCACTTCTAAAACCTATCTAGTGTCTGGTTTTACTCCTACTAAAAGGTGATTGAAAAGTAATTAGACAAAATGTTCATCCACTGTTTCAAATTCTCAAAGGAACCTGCAGAAATTTGAAAACATTGAGTGATGATCAAGACGCAAAATATTATGTTGGAATCGAGAAAATCTAGGTTGCTTTGAAGCAATAATCTCCTTTACTTCATGAGTTATCTTAGCGATTTTTTTTTTGACATAGAATTAACAATGAGATTGTTTTTTTACGAAAGTGATATAAGAATCAATAAGTTTCGAACAATCATACAGAAATAGCTAAACTCACTTCACAGATCTCTTTTCTATGGAAAACTACAAAACTTTTGAATGTATCTTTAGTAAGAACGCAAAACTCTGATTCTTACCTAATGTTTTGAAATGTCGGCAGGCTTCTTAAAGAGACTCAAAAATGAATAAACCTTATATTTAATAATTTTTCGGTCATCCATTAATCGACTAATAAATAGACCGCCCAAAAAAGAAGTCATCTATGCTAAACCAATTGTTTTATAATGTTTTTCTTTACAGTTTGCTTCTGAAGATGAAATTGAACCTGATGTCAATGTATCTGTTCCTATACCTACAACAGCACCAACAACAACAACAAATAATCCAACAATTACATTAGCTGATCTCTCTCAAGGTATAACTCGAACAAATCCACTATTTTCTACATTAACTATTGGAGAATTACAAAAATTACTTCAACGTCCTAAAGAAATTCGTCTTATTTATGATTTTAATAATTTATCTCGTACAAATACAAATGAATCATCATCATCATCAACAACTTTTCTTCATTATATTATTCAAATAGCAAATCAATGTTTAACATCTATTGCTGAACGACAATCACAAACTGAAATGAAAACATCAAAAAAAACCAATACAAAAAAACAACAAATATCACGATCAAAATGTTATTGTTCATGTTGTTCGTATCATCATCAACATCAATCTGCTAATAAAGATCAACGACGAACATCAACAAAAGCTGCTAATTCACCAAATGCAGAAATTTGTGCTTTATTACAAATGCCACAAACAATACCAAATCAAGATTTTTCAAATGAAGATATATTAACAGTACAAACATCATTAAATAACAATAATACAAATTCAATATCAGACGGAGATTTGCATAATAAGTGAGTAAACATTTAAATAAGAATTTCTATATTGAAATGTTTTTATATATTTATCTTAGACAATCTTTATTATCACAATGTGATGAACAAGTTGATATTTTTGATACTCTTTCTTGGCCATCGAATACAACAACAATGTCCATGGAACAATCTCAAGTTGCTTCTATTCAACCGCCACAACCACCAATCACAACATCAACTAATACAACAACTGAACTTCCACCTTTATTAACATTATTGCTTCCAATGATGAATGGTGTTGAGCCAACTCCTCCACCACCTCCTCAACCTAAACCAGCTGCTATTATATTTAGTAGTAATAATGGTATTATCGATGATCCATTAATTCAATCATTAGCTGCTGAACAAGCTGCATCAGCACATAATTATGATCTTTTATCCTATCGACATAAACGAGTATGTAGTTTTTATTTTGTGTTTTTGGATATATCATTGTACATATGTTTGATAGGTTCGCCGTCCATTACGTTATGGTGATCAATCAACTCGTCCTTCAAATATTCAACTTTTACTTGGTAAATAAAAACCTTTTGTTTAATTTGATTATTTTATTGATTATTTTTTTAGATGCAAATATAAATGCTCAACAAAATGCAGCAGCAGCAAATCAACGTTTAATGTTTAATTCAAATAATAATGTTAATTTTTCAACATCATCTGATAATCCATTTCGTAGTGATTGTGAAAATCCAAGTAAAAATTCTTTTGATTTACGTATTCGTCTATTCATATTCTATTTCGTTTTTCATCTAGATGATCTTCTCAATGATAATACTAATATGAGTACTATTTCATTAAGCAGTATGATCCAATATTTGACATTGATTTTCATTGAATATTATACTTTTTTTTATAGCAACGATTGTCAATGCAGCTTTACAAAGCAATACTTCACGAATGTTACGTCTCGACTGGCCAGATAACGTATGTCTATTGTCTTGTGAAACACGATCTAAAAGGAATGTTGAAGTATAGAAGTAAAAACCGGATCCTTGACCCATAGATTGTGAGAGATTGCGTATGAACATAGTAGTCACAAGAAATTCTGCCACCAAGTCAAAAGTATATCAGCTTGAATCCTTTTTACTTGATACTGTGGGTACAATTATAGCTTGGTAAATTCTGATTGCAACCAGCAATCCGATGTCAATAGGTCTTAATGTCAAGAATGTATAATAATTGCATGTCTATGAAATATTGTAGATAGGACATTTCAATCCGTTGTATTCTTGAGGCATGGGAAAACCTCCTTTTTCTCGAATGGTCTCAGCACGAATCTCTTTTTCATCGATGGTTGCGATTGTAAAGTTTTGAGGGAAAGCTTTATTAGAGCAGGACATTAACTCGAGGAATTTTCAAGGTACATGATTGAAACTAACTAGTTAGAGATATAGGTCACTTTTCAACGATTCTCATTAACTCTCATGTGGAGATTATTCAAAAAATACTTCATAAATTCAGACAAACTAAAACTGTTTAATAGTGAACTTTTATTAGTGATAGAGGCAACACTGAGTTGTCGAATAAGGAGTCTAACGTCATTAGATTTGTTTTCTATGCTGACCCTCTAATTCTTCTGCATGAAGGCTGATCAAGTTCTGATTAGTCCTCATGATTGAAATTCAATATATTTTATTTGTAGCCAAACTATAAGGCTAAAGAATGAAATTTTAGGTACTTTTTATTACTATTGTAACATCTCGTTAAAATACATAAACTATTTTCTTATTGCATTGGTGAAGGATTAAGTAAAAGGCTGAGAAAAAAATGTGTCCTGAAATAGACAGATTAATAAAACAATTTTTCTGTGATTAGCAATAGCAACTTTTTCATTTTTATCTGAATCATTTTGGTGATGTTTTTTTAGATGTCTGATTTGTCGTTTGGGAGTTTTCCGGATTTACTTGAATCAACTATGTCATCTGGGGAACTAAACAATTTTGAACAGTCGACAATCAATGAACAAAATAAATGTGCAGTAAGTATTATCTTTCTTTCTTTTTATTAATTAATAAAATTATCTTTTTATTCTGTTTTTTTTTTATCTAGTCTGGAAGTTCAATATCAGAAGCATTATTTGCCATTAATAATACGACAAATTTATTACTTCAAAATTGACTTCGAACATTAATTTTTCTTAACATTTAAATTACTAGTCAAATATAGAAAGATTGATCGTTTATATATATATATATATATATGTATATACATACATACATTATGACTAAGACTTTTCAATACTTCGTTCTGTTTTCTTGCAATGAACTTTAAATGTTGATACTCACAGTTGGTCTATTCTTTACTATATTGCTCTATCTTTTTTTTCACACAATATGTATTTTTTTCTGCTATTATTATATACGGTCAATTTTTTTCTGTTTTCGTTTTTTGAAGTTAGTTTGCTATATTTCCTTTTCGCTGAAGAAAAAAAACTTGGAGCAAAGATAAAAGAAAATTGCTTATGCTCAAATATAATTATATAGACAACAATCATGATGCAAAGAGAAATATTCTGTTTAGGTAAAATGGAATCTTAAAAATTTTCATACAAGCAAATCATAAACAAATAAACCTCTGTCGATTCTCAGATTCTTGGGAAAATCGTATTGTTTTAATTTTTGTCTTGAAATTACTTCCATTTGAAGATTTCACATACGATACCATGCTTTAAAAAGCGTCTATTGTTTGAGAAGCTCATAAGTTTAAGATATGAAGTCGAGAAGCACAATATAAAAATATGAGTTATTCAAAAAACTAGGATTCTACACGATCTCAGGCAAATAAACGTATTAAAAATTTCATGGCTGCATCAAGTTTCAGTAGGAACTCGAATCATTTTCAAGTCTTCAGTAGAATATTATTTTGTCGTGGAATACATATGATTGAAATCTGAAGAGAACATTTGAGAAGTTTCTCTCGTAAACAAGACTCAGTTATTTTGACAAGAATATTTTACTACGATGTGCTAGTATGCAATCTTAATTTTAAAAGAAAAATTCTAATTAATATTTAAATTAGTTTAAGTTTAAAAGAGACTTGAAAATGTTAGTACCATCATCAAATTTAATGTATATCATATGAAGAGTATTGAGAGTTTTCTATTAATTGAGTTTTTTTTTTCAGAATGATTACATATGTTGTTAAGAAGAATACTGTCGTAGCAAGAAAGAAGACTATGATACATTAATATGCCTTATGATATTGTATGTTTGAATGATATATTTGATATGTCTATCGAAATAAAATTCTCTTCAAATTTTCATATGAATACAATCTGGAATCATTTGTAAAATAAATCTTCGTATTCAAGTCATCTTCATCTCTTTTTGTTTCTCATTTTGTAAGGTGCGCCTAATTCAAAATTAGAGCAGTTTTTTGTTTTAGCTTAAACATACATTTCTAGATTCAGGTTTTCACGCTGATGCCGAACATGTC
>CAJNSZ010000006.1:1012229-1036460 GCA_905329745.1 Rotaria sp. Silwood2 | reverse complement strand
GCGGGAGACGCGGCACCCACACTCGGGCGATGAGGTCATTCACCACTGGAGATGTAAGAACTCCTTTAGAGAGACGCATCCCCCACACCCACACTCGCATCTCTCGCGCGAGATGCGGCATCTTCCGCAGGAGATGTGGTGGCATCTCCAAAATCTTGGATATGTGACACTGCTGAGAACTCTAGTGTTAATAATGTCCATTGCGAGAAAAAACAATTTCATACCAATTGGACGTAGTAGATAAGAGAAAAAGGGAGCGACATATAAGCTTTTTTTTGTGGTCTTTGTGATCCCTATAGATTTTCATGAGAAGTAGCATTTTGAAATTTTGAGTATATCAAGATTTTTACTAGCTTATTCGAGATCTATCTATCGAAAAAGTTTCAGAATTTTTCGACTAATCGTTCTGAAAAAGCATCCAAAAGAAAGAGCTATCTTTAAAGTATACTATACGAACAGACTAGAAGTAGAAGAAATTGTCTATTCTTTAGAAGATTCATATTAGCATAAGATTAGATGCGATCACGATGTTTTCTGGTTTGAACAATAATAATTTAGTGATCTTTTCAGGTTAGACATGAGACATACTGACTAGTTTTGAAATCTACATTGTTCATTGATAGACTTAACAGTAACTGCAAGTAATGCAAACTGAATATTCCATGACGTGAACCTTTAGAAAAAAAGATTCCATAATGTCTTCTTTCATTACTTTTAAAACTATTGTTTATAGATGTTTCTAGAAAAATCTTTACTAAAAGGAAAAAAAAAACAAAGCAATTATGCTAGTTAAAATGAAAGGGTTTCTGTTTGTGAGACCTTTCATTAAAAAAATGTCATAATGAATGAACGGCATGCATTAGTTTTACTTTAATATATAATCATATTCCACACGACAAAACTTCACGTTTTCTATAGATATTTATAGACCACTAATTACCATTGATAAACAATTTATAATCATAAATAACGAGGGTAGTCTTCATTAGAATACAATTCACGCTTTAGATTATTTAGCTGATATAGCATTGAATGTAAATTAGACTAGTCACTCAGGGATGGTCCGACCAGGGTGCGTGTGTAACATTCTCCAATCAAGCAATTTTTTTTCTCAGTAGACCTGAAAATTTTTTGCATGTTCTTTTAGAAAAAAAATCTTTACATTCTTCTTCCGAAAAAACGCAACACTCTTTCTTCATTGCCCGATGCCTGGAACAAATCTTGTATACACATTATCTTAAAGAATACTATTGAATTTGTTTTATTGTGACTTAGTCATGTTTGACTTCAAGACACTAGTGCCATCTATTCAACAAGTAAATAAAGTATTTCATTAATAAATATTCTTAAATTTAAAATAATATTATATTTAACTAATTTCCATTATTTAAAATTCCGTAGAAAACTAAATGTTATATTGATATTTGTTCTCCAATAGTAATCAATCTAAATTGTTTACGATTTCTATTATTTTTACTTCTTTATAAGCCATCGTTCGTTTTAAATAGATTTTTTTTTGTCTTGGTACAAGTAAATCATTTTTCTTCGGTTTCCTTCTCAATTTTAGATCATCAAACGAAAGCAAAGATGACGTCTGGTTATTCAGTACTTCAAATGAAAGAAGATGATGTGCTTAAAATCCTTGCAGCACAACTTCATATTGGTTCAAAAGATGTTGATTATCAAATGGATACCTATGTATGGAAGAAAAAACCAAGAAGTGAAGGTTCATCTGTAATTAATATCCGTAAATTTTGGGAAAAACTTATGCTTGCTGCTCGAGCTATTGTTGCTGTGGAAAATCCAGCTGATGTTTGCGCCATTTCATGTCAACCTCAAGGTAAAGAAATTTTTATTTTTATTTTTAAAATTTATTCTTTAATATTTATAATTAATTAGGTCAACGTGCTGTGTTGAAATTTGCTAAATATACAGGTGCTACAGCTATTGGTAAGAGAAACCTATATATAAATATATGTAATTAATTACAGTAATGTTCCTTGTTTTAAATAGCTGGTCGTTTTACACCTGGTTCATTTACAAATCAAATTCAGGCTGCATTCAAAGAACCACGCCTAATTATTATTACTAATCCACATGTTGATCATCAAGCTGTAAGTGAAGCTTCATTTGTCAATATTCCTGTTATTGCTTTTTGTGACCCATCAACACCACTTCGGTATATCGATATTGCTATTCCATGCAATAATAAGGTAGAATTTAAATTTTTTGAAGAAATATTATTCACTTTTTTTTTTGTTCTAGGCTAATAAATCTATTGGTCTTATGTGGTGGTTTTTAACACGTGAAGTACTTCGATTACGTGGAGAAATTAATCGTCAAGCTCCATGGGATGTTATGGTTGATTTATTTTTCTATCGTGATCCAGAAGAAGTAAATATCTAGACTAAAAATTCTTGCTGTTTTTTTTTGTAAAATTATTTTTCTCATTTAAAGACTGAAAAAGAAGATCAAGTCGGCGTTACTGGCCAAGAGCGTGAGGTACAACAACATACATCAGATGCAAATTATTATGATGATGGTCCATCAATAATGCCTGCTTCCGAAAATTTTGCAGGCAATCAAGATAATTGGGGTGCATCTGCCGATGAAAATTGGTCTGCAGGAGCCACTGGAACTACGGTTGAACCAAGAGATTGGAGTGCAGCAGCTGCTGTCCCAAGCACTACACCTGGCTGGTGATTTAGTTAAAGCATGGTTTTTTTCCTAAGAATCATCAAGCCTAATACAAGAATAAAAATTATATTACTACAAATAAACGACAACATCAACAATAGTAGTAGTAATACATTGTTATATCATTAGGCTCAAATTGAATAAAAAAAAAAAAAAAAAGAAACATAAAGAAATCATTGAAATATATAACATTTTTTTTTGCATTGGTTGAATTAGTTTTATTGTGTGTGCGTAAAAATTGAAAGGAGGAATATACATGGGAGGCAAATTTGAGATTTAGGTAAAATTAGACAGATTTCTTAACAAATTTTAAAAAATCGAAAAAGATGAGAATAAACAACTAATCTTCTATATTCATGTTAAGTTATGGCCAATGTTAAATTAAAATCTAGTTTGTCTTAACAAGTTCCAAGTAAAAAAATTGAGTAGCATTTTTTATCAATTTTTATCTTTGAATTTCACTCGGTTCATAGATAGATTCCATTGAATTTAAAATTTTCGAACTCGATCGAATCGTTCTTTGATACTCTTTGATGACAATTTTCTAATCAGAATCGAATAGTTACTCCAAAGATATGAGATCCTTTTTTTACTGGTGATGTTGTATTCGATGACTAGCGCACCCTACACATTTTTCAGACGATTAGAGTCCTCCGTGTCCGGGACCACGACCAATACTTTTTCATTTGGAATGGTATCTTTTATAATCGTGTAAAACTTGAGTCAAATGTCATTTTCTCACGATTCAAGTGTTCTAAAAGTTTATACGAAAATTATTGAGTAACGATCCCTTCAATATTTGTTCTTACAATTTTCGTAGTATTATTTAGTTCTTTTTTTTCATAAACAACAACATAGTTGCCGAACACATAAACGTACCGAATAGACGAAGTATAAGTAAATTTTAAAAAAATGAATAAATATTAACGAGGGAGGATATTTAGGAGTCGTGCAAGATATCTAGAGTCTGGACATTGTGGATACTACTAAAAAATGAGATCGTATTTTTTGCTAGTACATATATCGGTAGGGGCGAAACCAGGATCAAAAATTTTTTTTTGACCGGAATCGGAACCAAAAATATCTGGTCTCATCGTGTCTCGGAATTTAGCACTCTAAAACTTGAAAAGATTAATTAAACTTGTTTTATAAGAATAGTTTCAAAAAAATCATTTTTCGATGTCGCCGTAGAAGAAGTTATTGAGTGCATACTTTATAATATGAATAAATGGAAATGAATATTTTGTCTAGTTAACATAAAAACTAAGTACGTGATGTTTACTTAACGCAAGCGAAAATTAGAATTTATTTTTACATAAAAGAAAATTATTTCGTAGTTTTGTGCTTAATTAAAAGTAAATTCACTCTAAGTTTAATTTAGCCTAAAATTCAATTTGCCTAGAATATTATATGTGCAGTGACAGTCAAGAATCACTCGACTAGATTTACTTTCAATAGTTTTCTGCTTTCGTAAACACTAAGAAGAATTGAAATAGATATTTGAGTAGAGAATTTTTTTTCTAACAAGTTTTTTTTCGAAGATGAAAATAATAGATAGTTTGTTATGGATAGAATCTGTGTGAAAACCAAATACCTAAACTTTTTATTTACTAAAATTTGCAAAGAGAATTTTACTTAATTTATTTAGAATGATAGACCAAGTAAATCTCAGCGAAATACAATATCTTCGAGCTCTCTGTGATACTTTTCGATTGAAATAGTAGAAAAAGAAAACGATTTTTTTTTGTACTATTCGTAAGATGAATATATCTTGGTTTAGAAACGTCGTCGAAAGCTTGAAAACATTTCATTTTGTAGAAAAATTATTTGTTCTATTAATCTAAGTAATTCAAATAGAATTCTATTTGCAAAGTCGAGGAACAGAAAAATTCTGATCTTGGCTTTTCAGAAACATAAAGTTCTCTATTCATATTATTGTTTAGACTCTTCTTAGCGTCTATAGAAGCGAAAGAAAGCCGAAAATAAACTTAGTTGAATCATTTTTGGAGCCACTGATCGTAGAGGTCGTTTGTTTGAACCTGATGAGTCATTTGTTTGTAGACGAAAGCATACAAGACACAAAGAATAAGAAAGAAAGAAAGATAGATTACTGAAGACGAAATAAAATGCAATGTTTGACGAAGAGAATGTCTACAAATGCAGAAGCGAAGATACAAGTAAGCACGAACGAATCTTTCTGTTCTCTTATTTTCATTTGCTATTGCCATAAAGTCTACATAGTTGCATGTGTTGCCACGACAAGTAATATCAAAAATTGAAATGAGTGTCAACATATCATGATGGAAAAAATAATCTATTATTGAAAATATTAGCCGTCAAAAAACAATGAGAAAAAAAAAACGACACATTGTTCTTTCTTCTTTTTTTTGTTTTTTATTATAGATAATTAATATCTTATTCCACTAGAAATGCTTATCACCGAATTTCGAATTATTTTACCAATGACTGTTGAAGAATATCAAGTTGCACAATTATATGCAACAGCTAAAGTATCTAAACAAAATACCGGTGGTGGTGAAGGTGTAGAAATTCTTGCTAATGAACCATTTGAAAAACCAATGCCAGAAGCATTTCTTGGCAAATATAATACTGGTCAATATACAAATAAAATTTATCATCTTGGTTCACGTGTACCAAGTTGGGTTCGTTATATATTTTCTGATTCAAGTTTATCAATGCATGAAGAAGCATGGAATGCATATCCATATTGTAAAACAGTTCTTAAAAATCCATATATGAAAGAGAATATGATTATTGATATATCAACATTGCATTTACCTGATCGTGGTGAATCAGAAAATGTCCATCAATTAACCGGTGATGATCTTAAAAAACGTCATGTTGTTTATATAAATATTGCTGACAAAGTAAGCCGAGCAGATTATAAACCTGAAGATGATCCTGAAAAATTTAAATCAATTAAAACTGGTCGTGGTCCATTATTATCAAGTGAGCTATGGTCTAAAACATGTGAACCACATATGTAAGCTTTTATTTAATATATCAAATAGAATGAATTTTTTTTTATAATTATTATTTTGTGTTTTAGGTGTTGTTATAAATTAGTTCGTGAAAAATTTAAGTGGTTTGGTCTTCAAACACGTGTTGAAAGTTTAATTATGACTCAAGAAGAACGTTTATTTCGTAATTTTCATCGACAATTATTTTGTTGGACAGATGAATGGTATGGTTTAACAATGCAAGATATTCGAGCACTTGAAGCAGCGACTGTTGATGAACTTAATAAAGAACGAACACATGGTGAAAGAAAAGGTTTTACAACTGAAGACTGAACGTCAATTAAAATATGGTTAGATCTGATTGATCTTTGGTTTCTTTCTTCTTTATTTATTTATTTTTGATGCTCTATATTTATAGGACATGGATCATAATTGCAATTTTCTTTAAGAATTCTTAAACATCCAAGCATTATTTTGTTTTCTTTAGGTATTTTTAATCATTTATTTTGTGTTTATGTATGGCTTTTGTTCTTTTCTTTCTATTAAACTAGAAGATCATTTTTTTTTCTTTTGCTTTATTCCATTTTTCTTTCCTTTTTTTGTGTGTGTGTGCGTCTTTAAAAATATCTACAAAAGAATATCAGGAGTGCAAATATGTGGAATGGAATGAGAATATTTTGTCGGAAAAAATATGCATACAAAAGATTTTTCTGTTTTTTGATTGTTTGTATAATGCAAAAAATTTGAATAATAAAAGTCGATATATTCTATGATACTTTAATTGAGAAGGCATGTTATTAATGTTGAATAATTAGACTATACAGATCTTTTTTTTCATTTTGACAAATTAGCTCTATTTTTTTTACGAATATGTTAATACAAAGATAAGACTTATCTTAAGGTGATATTTTGTTGTCTGTTCATTGATATAGATAAGAGTAGTAATCTGTGAATTAGCCGAACAAAAAATGTCGTCTGCGTAGGTGTTCTTTTTTTCCTAACAAATATTTTTATCTCACACTTGTTGCCTTTCTACGCATCATGATACATTAACACTAACATTTTCTCTTTTAAGTTTTAGCACAACGTGATTGAAAATGATGAATGAGAGATTACTTATTCGTTGTTTTAAGAACTTTTGAAAATACGAATTCCATTCACTTTTGAGCGGAAATTTTGTGCATCTTGCAGATGTTAATGACTTATTCCAGGTGACACCTGCCTTATGAACTTATATTAGGCTTCGAAAAAGATTTCAGTGAGATTCGTAAAAGCCTAAAAGTGTTCGCCGCGATGGACTTTTAGCGCNTATTAATGTTGAATAATTAGACTATACAGATCTTTTTTTTCATTTTGACAAATTAGCTCTATTTTTTTTACGAATATGTTAATACAAAGATAAGACTTATCTTAAGGTGATATTTTGTTGTCTGTTCATTGATATAGATAAGAGTAGTAATCTGTGAATTAGCCGAACAAAAAATGTCGTCAGCGTAGGTGTTCTTTTTTTCCTAACAGATATTTTTATCTCACACTTGTTGCCTTTCTACGCATCATGATACATTAACACTAACATTTTCTCTTTTAAGTTTTAGCACAATGTGATTGAAAATGATGAATGAGAGATTACTTATTCGTTGTTTTAAGAACTTTTGAAAATATGAATTCCATTTCCTTTTGAGCGGAAATTTTATACATCTTGCAGATGTTAATGACTTATTCCAGGTGACACCTGCCTTATGAACTTGTATTAGGCTTCGAAAAAGATTTCAGTGAGATTCGTAGAAGCCTAAAAGTGTTCGTCGCTATGGACTTTTAGCGCCGAGTTTCGATTGGTTTCCGGAATTTCCGACTTATTTGTTGGCAGTTTTCGAAAAATCAAATCATGAAGTTTCAAATTTAAGTTCTAGGCGAAAAAAGTTTTTCTTCATCAAGTTATGAAAATGAATCGAAAATCTAGTAAACCGATCATAAGTCAGTGTTAAAGACTAATAAGAACGAATCTTTACAAACTTTTGTTGGTTTCAATGAAGCTTCTTTCTTGACTTAATATAATACGAAATGATGGATATCAGCTGAAGTAGTTCCCTCTTGAGAATATTGAACAAATCAATTAGATTAGTTTGTATTAAAAATTTTCAGAATTTTTGGATTAAGTCTTTTCAAGATATGAAACTTTCAAAAGAATTCATGTTCTGTATACTATCTATGAAAAAAAGCCTGTACTTCCAAAGTTTTATATTTTGGAGAGATTTAGTTTGAAAACGCTGAGACAAATTTTCAGATCGAAATTTACTAAAAACATTCGATCTCTTCAGAAATAACTCATGAGCACGAACTCTTATTATGGTAGGTCTAGTTCACTAAGATGAACAAGAGGCATGAAGTTCTGACTTAAAAGCAAATAGACGTCAAGGAATGATTTCTCGTAAGTCAGAAACCTAATTGGTATATCTGCAAAGTCGCGACTGACAATGCTTCAATATAAAATTTTTTATCTATTTCAAAAAAAGACCCAATTTAAAAATGCTTTTTTGTTTATCAATCTTTATGCTTTGAAGTTATATTTTTCTCCCTGATAAATATTAGTCATGGTTTGAAATTAGCTTTTCTTACAGCTGAATCTGTGATTATTTTCGTTTTGAATTATTTTATAAGTTCGAAAAAAATAGTAAAGCCCATAGATGTTTATTATTTCGTAAAACAAATTAACATAAAACAAAGTATATAATTTTTGATCTTGAAATTTTATGACTGTATTTCATTAGAATGTTTTATCACATTCTGTTCTTAAAACAGAATCACGACACAAAATGACTAGACGTAGTATATCTTGTGTCTTTAATAACTTACATCCATTCTTGACGTCTAAGAATAAAGTAAATTGAAAGAGTCAGTTTTTTTTTGTAAAAGATTACCTGTAAAGATGATATTTTTTATTTGCAAATGAGTAGCATAGATCGAACATCAGCGAGAAGATTTTATTTTGACTGTAAGACACAATATAAAAATCAAATGTAGATGAATAATATAAAACAGAAAGTATGTATCTACTATATAAAACTAGAAATATACACTCTCAAACTGAAAACCTATTGCTTTTATGCCAATCAAAACATCAGCAACTTATTTTAAACTTGTCCATATTTTCATTCAATTATATATTTATATTTTGAATAAAACATTATTACTTTCTTGACAAAACATACTACTGATCACAAAATAATAACAAAAATACATGAAAAACATACAAATTACTACCTTGTGATGAACTTTTTGCAGTAACATTTGTGTTGAGAAATCGTTGAGTTTGACTGTGTTTGTATTTCAATAATAGTAAATAATGAATAAGCGTCTAATGGGGCTAGGTAAGAAGGAATAATTTTAATAAATGACAAAGTGAACTACTTTGCGCACCGCTTTTCTAATATGTTAGAGACAAAAATGAGAATTCGATTAGAGAAAAAATTCTATATTTTTTAATTCAACAGTATCTTCTTGTTTAACAAAACAATTTAAGATTCAAATGACTTTAGTATTTTCAATCATATTAATATAAGTCCCTTGTTTTGAATAACATTGTAGAGAAATAAAAAAAAATGGCATTTTTGGGATGAGAATGAAGAGAAAAATCTTATCCTCTCACATTCTCAACATATTATTACAAACGTTCTTTTTTCTAACATTTTTTCTTGAAATATTTCACTTAATATATTAATATGTTTTCCAAAGTGTTTATAATGAAGCGATTCACCGTTATCTATTTTGTCGATTGTTGAATCCGATTCAGACAAGTTTTTTTTGTTAGATTATAATGGATACATCCATATTTCTACTGCTTATCAGCATGGTCAATATTATTACAATTTTTCTCTTTTTTTTCTTATTTTCCTCTACTTTTAGTAAAGTACCTGATTGTATGAATTTACCTCTTGTCAAATTCCAATTTTGACCAAAGAAATTTAGAATTCTAGGGTGTTGATGTGGGTGTGTAGTGTGGCTTTCTTCTATTTGTCCACACTTTTCTTACTGAAACTAAGAATACAACAATATGCTCTTCAATTCAAGTTTCAATTCATAACAAAGAATATGTACGTATGTACACGTATAGAACTAAACTATTTTATAATATATGACTTAAGATTTTCTATTCCAAAAACAAAAGTATTTGAATATTAACATAGGAAATGGTTACAAACACTTACAACACATTGCTTCTTTCATTAACGTTATTTTAAATTAATGAAGAGTATGATTTGTTTTGTTTATTGTAAATAGTATTATTTTCACGTATTTTGTATTTTTAATTCTTTCATCTAACAAATGTTCTCAAGGTTAATCAAAAACAAAACAGCAGTCAACTGCCGTCAGTAATAAAGTATTCAACATAATATATTAGTGTATTTTGATTAAGAAGAACAGTATTACCTATTCAAGCAACCAGAGATGCAAAAGTAAATGAGAAATTTACAGAAGGAACTCGTCTAGGCTTCATATTTCTACATCTTCGATTTCTTGAGTTTGTAATTTTACTCTTTGTTTGTATTTTTCAAAGACATCGACAAATGATGACAAAAATTTAGATTTGAAGCATCATAAATTTTCACAAAATTTAAAAGAATAAAGTAATAAAAATATGAATTGTATATCTATTGCTATATTCAATACATAGATTAATCATTTTTAGCTATCTTTTATGAAATGATCTTACTCGATTAACAACAATAACAATGGTGATTATTCAGTAACTATCAAATTGATTGTATTGTAGAATCTCTTCTTGGATATTTCTTTTCGATCCACACAACTCTTCATGCACATTCAGCAGTTTGTTTCAGGAATAAAATAGATTTATGCATGATCAAAGCAATTAGTGAATGAAGTGCATATATCAGTAGAAAAGCTACATATTCAATTAAAAATATAGGTCTTCTCTAGGTCGATGACAACTTATAAACACTAATTGATCTAACTGGGAGAGCACATCAAAGAGTGAAGATACCACGGTGTTGTTGATCTGGAGAAGTGCTTAAAAAAAAAACTTTTTCACAGGTTTTGGTCTGATTGGCAATGGAGAACATCGCAGAAGCAGGATAAGAAAATGATAGTCTAATCGTTAAGTATCAACATTTATGGTTTGTTCCGGAAGTTTGACAAACAATAATAATTATCATGAGTAAGATGTGACATCACACATTTAATGTTCTATCAGACAGGGATAAGATCTGATGTTTAAAAAGAGTAGTATTATAATGAAAATAAAAGCATGTTTACATGCGCTAGAAAGTTTGATCAACATTTTTTTTTAAAGTTTATTCATATATTAATTGTTTATATTTCATGAACAATGACTGATTGATTTAACTGTTGTAGTGAACGTTCAGTAAACAATGTCAAAATATCATACGAAGAGTTTTTTTCTATTCGATTTATTGAAAATTTTTCAAAGGATTCTGTATGATAGATACTTCATTGTACAAGAAAAGATCATTGATAGTAATTTATCGATCAAATGTCTGTTAAGAATACACACATTAAAGAAACACTTGTCATTGTAATTCACATTATTTGATTGTCCCGTTTGATGTTCATCATCATTATCTAAGTCAACAATAAATGTTAAATGGTTTGAAGAGAAGAAAAAAAAATGACTGACTCTAAAAGACTAAGTCTTGATTATGACATCGTACGTCATTGATTCACAATTTCTAACTGTTTGTTCTTTTGTACTTGGAAATATCACATGTGTAAGTATCCAAAGGCTTTTAGAGAAGATGATAGTGAAACACAAATAGAACGCAACATTAAACAAAAAGACAAATATGATACATCATCTATTGAAAAGAATAAGATTAATTATTGCTGTCACTATTATCTTATTTCTTTATGGAATGAACCAGTCATAATGGTAATTGTTCATAACTGTATAACAATAGATGTGAGATGAAGAATTTATTTTTTTCTCTATTCGGCATGAGAATAAAATAATAAATGTATACCGTTCACAAAAAAAAAGCTAAAATGAAGGATTATATTTATATGTATGCTGCCTTTTAGGCGATTTCTTTCCGTTCGTCCCTTATCACATTTCCTAAGTGTGTGGTTGATTGTATATGTTTAATGTTGCACACATTCCGTTGACGCCGCTACTATAGTTGCCATCATCGTTTTCTTTTTTTTTGTTCATATCCGTGTGGTCAGTCGCAATAAAGGTGCTCTATCTTTCTTTAGCTGCAAGGAAGTGAGAGAGAGAGAGAAAGAATCTTTTTTTTTATGATGAATGATGTCTCACTGGTAGCCATCGTTTTTCTTTTCCTTAATCATTAGAATAAGATTACACCAAGTGCAATCAGTTAGATTAAGAAGAATTGTCTTTGCATATACTTAAATGTACATAATAATAAACTGATTAAACAAATGAGAGGTAATACGATTATCTAATACTGTCTCGTCTATTCGACTAATGGTTAATTAGTATGAAATATCTGTTTCCTAATCTATCTTCTAAATAGTATATATCAGGATGGTATTGACCAACAAAAAAAGACCGAGTTCAAATCTATAGAGACTCCTAATATAAAACACGAAATATGCGAGTAACATTTATAGTTAGAAATTGTAATGAATTGTATTTCTATTCATCACTATAGCATGTTTTCTTCCCATGGGTCATGATCGCATGACCAAAAAAAAAAAAATCAGTCAATTATAACGATGATTTCTTTTTTCACCGCTTACACTATCTTATTTCTTCTCTAATAAGTATGCTTGATTTTTGCTGTACTTAAATAACTATAAAAGTTCTTTATATTTGCTACTTAAGTGTTGCGAAGAATAGATTAATGTACATTAGCAGGAAGAACATACATATATAAAGATGCCCTTTTCTTTCTAATATAAGTGTGCTCATAGAAGCGACTCTTTATTAATATGATAGACAAGAGTGGAAAGAATGAAAAATTTGAATGGATTTTTTTCATAAATTGTGTATATAGGTTAATTGAGTCTGATGACCTAATTAAAAAATATATCAATAGCCTACATTTCAATTTGATCATCACTCAATTAGAAAAAAATACAGAAACTTGAATGATTAGGAACATAGTATTTATAGCCATAAAATTACTTTTTCTACAGAAGTTGTCCACATTTAAATTCCCATTATGTTGTAAATTGTTTGAAAATATTTTATTCTGATTGAATTTCGAGTTAAGATATTTTATTCGTTATAGATTAGTCATAATATTTTTCAAAGCCAATATTTCTTAGGACCTTGAATTACCAAAGTTCATTTATAGGTTATTTAAAGATTTTGTTTTATTGTTTAGAAAGTCAACGCCTTCCTGAGTAAGAATGCGGTCATACTTAGAAGTTTCTGTCAGTCTAGTTCTATATCAGCAAAAACAAACTGTCTCATCACATTTAATTTATCAAAAGACACATATTACGAGAAATTCATCAGCGAAAGACTAAAACAAAGGCTGAGAAAAAAAAATGCTTCGGGAGAACTATTAGTTTTTTTTCTAAAATCTTATGCTAAAATAAATACAATCGAATTTACCTTTTTATGTGCTGTTACTGAATTAGACTGACAGAAGTTTCTTATTACAACCCCATTGTTAATCAGTTTGTCTGTATTCTCACTCTGTAGTAAAAAAAGGATCAACTTTCTAAACAATGAAACAAAGTCTTTAAAAGTCCTATATATGAACTTTGGTAGTTCTAGGTCAGACATTTTCTCTTATCTCTCTTATAAAATAAAAACTACATGAATTGACCAAGGTTCTAAGGAATACTAGTATTAAAAGATATAGCGATCACTGTATAACGAATAAAATAATCTTATCTCACAACTAAATCTGAATAAAATAATCTTATCTCACAACTCAATCTGAATAAAATATTTTCAAACAATTTACAAAGTAATTAGACTTAAAATGTGGGTAACTTCTGTAGGAAAAGTAAATACATGGTTATAAATGCTATTTTCTTAATCCCTCGAGTGTCTTTAGTATTTTTTCAGTTGAATGTGATAATCAAATTGAAATTGAAATTAATGATATTATATTTGGTATTAGTTGATAAAAGANGTAAATTGTTTGAAAATATTTTATTCTGATTGAATTTCGAGTTAAGATATTTTATTCGTTATAGATTAGTCATAATATTTTTCAAAGCCAATATTTCTTAGGACCTTGAATTACCAAAGTTCATTTATAGGTTATTTAAAGATTTTGTTTTATTGTTTAGAAAGTCAACGCCTTCCTGAGTAAGAGTGCGATCATACTTAGAAGTTTCTGTCAGTCTAGTTCTATATCAGCAAAAACAAACTGTCTCATCACATTTAATTTATCAAAAGACACATATTACGAGAAATTCATCACCGAAAGACTAAAACAAAGACTGAGAAAAAAAACTACTTCGGGAGAACTATCAGTTTTTTTTCTAAAATCTTATGCTAAAATAAATACAATTGAACTTATCTTTTTATGTGCTGTTACTGAATTAGACTGACAGAAGTTTCTTATTACAACCCCATTGTTAATCAGTTTATTTGTATTCTCACTCTGTAGTAAAAAAAGGATCAACTTTCTAAACAAAGTCTTTAAAAGTCCTATATATGAACTTTGGTAGTTCAAGGTCAGACATTTTCTCTTATCTCTTATCAAATAAAAACTACATGAATTGATCAAGGTCTTAAGGAATACTAGTTTTAAAAGATATAGCGATCACTGTATAACGAATAAAATAATCTTATCTCACAACTCAATCTGAATAAAATATTTTCAAACAATTTACAAAGTAATTAGACTTAAAATGTGGGGAACTTCTGTAGGAAAAGTAAATTCATGGTTATAAATGCTATTTTCTTAATCCCTCGAGTGTCTTTAGTATTTTTTCAGTTGAATGTGATAATCAAATTGAAATTGAAATTAATGATATTATATTTGCCATTAGTTGACAAAACACTGTTAAGCCATATACACAATGAATGAAAAAAACCTATTAAAATTTTATATCTATATACATTTTAATACGTATAATTTGTAATCACGACTTATGAAAAAGAAGCAGAATCGTATCTTCAATGTAATTTATATAACTTCTGGTATGTTGTAATGTCATTGAATCGATGAAAATAAAGAATACTTGATCAATACGGTGTATCTCTTTTGTAATATTAGTAAGTAAAGAGAGCAAATATTTGACAAAGTCAGTTGTGAATTCGACTTAACATTATGTAAGATCTATTCATAGGGCAATTGAAGCTCGACAAGAAGAGAAAAAAAACGGAAGCTATAAAATAAATTCTACCTCAATCATCACTAACTACTTGTTCGATGAGTGAAAAGTATTGCGAATGGTTTTTTTTTTTATCTTCTTTTTCTTGACGAGCGCATAATAGGACTAAGAACGATGAAGGACACCTGAATTAAGAACAAGTGTGTACGGATATATATAAATATATATGCATATACAAACGAATGCCAAGGATAGGATAAAGAATATCCGTAAGATTATTTCTCCGGTATTTATTGATTGATAAGTTGTGCTCTTTAGAAGAAAAACATTAGAAATCAGTTACGGCAAATTAACTTCAAAATCGATCTTAGATTAAGCAAATGAATGATCGATAGAAACAGAATGAATAGTAAGGGAAGAGAAAAAAAGAAAGATAATATGTCTAGAGACGAGAGCTATATTGTCTCCGAGGAAAAAAGCACTCATCCTAATCAAACTGCCCTCTGTCTTTGCTATAGCTATAGAATTATCATACGAGCATTTGTTCTCTTTTCATACATATTGAAAGAAAAGAAAAAGATACGATATAGAGATATTTGTAGTTCATGACAAAACACTTTTTTTTCCCTTTCTTTTCATTTATCTAGCAATCGCTAATATCATCATCATCATCATCATCATCATGTGGTGTTGATCTGTCAGTATACACAACAGGTCATTTATATTCTACTGTTGAATGAACATATCATTACAATCGAAACTATGTTAGGCTCTTATCGATTACTTCTATTGGTGAAACTTATTCTCTTTGAATTACTCGAACTAAGTAAGCAAGTTCTTTTTTTTTATATTTTGAAATTTATATCTTAACTAAGAAAAATATTTATTTTTTCTTTTATTTTTGGATTCAGAATGTATTGAAGATAATTCATTTCGTCGTTATCGTCGATTGCATTCTTCTATTAGTAATAATAATAATTCATCTGTTAGTTCATTGATCTTTATTGTATCTGTGTCAGTTAATGATCATTTTGCTGTTATTAATTGCTCAACACCAGAACGTGTTCCACATCATAAACTTGATTGGTATTTTCAAACACATACTTCTTTAAAGCCACCTCGTGTTATTTGGCAACGTGGTCGTTCAAATATTCATCGTTATATTGCTTATTCACCTGATCAAATTCGTCATTTTTTACAAATTAAACCTATTTATTATAACGATAGTGGAACATATATGTGTCTAGATCAAACTACTGGGTTCTATGCTGGAATAGATCTTATTGTTCGTAAGTTTTTTTGATTTCTTTTTGCTTTATCAAAGTCGATAAATATTTTTTCTTTCTTATAGATGACAATCATAACTGTGCACAAAGTATTATTAGTTTACAAACGACAACATTTATTTGTTGTATCTTATTTTCATTAGTCTTACCACGATATTCTGCTAGTGAGAGTCAAGTAAAATGATCTTCTTACTCGAAATTCTTATATACAATTTCCGTCCATAAATGTTTTTGCTTTATTATTTGGATATGCAAGCATAATTTACGCTATGATAGACATCTAAGGAAATAAGTGTCTTTTTTTGTTTGTTTTAAATATAATTATTTCTAAGATATGAATATTTGAAATCTTGATTGATATGTTAAATATTATCAATGAATAATGTTTAAATCATAAGAACAAAAATATAAATATAGTTCAAATCATAAAATAAATAATCGTGGAATATAATATCGAAAAATAAGAAGATGGAAAATTAGGAAAGAAAAAAAAACAACAAAGTTTTATGGTCAGTTTTCTCGTTGAAGAGGAAGACGTAATTACAAAATTAAAATCAATGTTTTTTTTTGACTAGGTTAATTAATCTTTTATATATTATAATCCAAGAGGTTTTTCTATATTTGTATCATAATTTCGTATTAATTGATCTTGTGGAACAACACCATTTTCTTCTTGTGAAAAAGCAAATCCATCTAAAGAACAAAAAAAAATACATGTATAATTTATTTAATATTAAAACTCTTATAAATAATTACAATAAGGTTTATCAATAATTCCAGTTGATTTTGTTGTTCTTGTTCGAACAAAAACATTTTTTAATAAAGCTAATCGTTCAGTAACACGTGAAACTGTTGATGGTTGTCTTGACATAACTAAATCAGATGGATCTTGATGAGCAACTTCTTTTTCTTGTACTTCTTGCATTAATGTTTTAAAAAAAGTTCGTTGAATACTAAAAAACGAATCAAAACGTATTTTATCAAAAAACAAAAAGAAACTTTTATAATCCTATAAATTTTTACCAATTATAAATAAAATCAGCTAATAATGTTGTTATTGGAATTGATATTAAACCAAACCAAAAGCATGGACTTGAAAAAACATATTGAACCTTAAAGAAATAAAGTCAAATATTAATTTATAGAATTTTATCAAGTTCAAAAAATCGAATCATATTATATTGATTTAACTTACCATACCACGCATTTCTGATGCAACTGGAAATGTTGGCCATACATAACTGTATACAGTGAAAAAGATAAACCATGAAGCAATACTTCCCCAAATAGCAATATGTGTAAACTAGTAAGAATAATTTCATATGAGAAAAATTAAATTGTACAACATACCATTGTCCATGAATCACTTTCGAGTCCCGCTTTAAGACAAACGACAAAGACAACATACTAGAAATAAAAGTAATCTTCAGTTTGTCTTCTATCAATAAGTAAATAGATAAGCAGCCACACGCACAACATACGGTATAAATCATATTGCCTAATAGTAGAGAAGTACCCACTTGTCCGTTGCGAAATGCAACGTCTATAGATAGAGAAAAAAAAATAAACGGTGAAGTCACATGCAACTATTTCTATTCATATGTTAGGAGAAGTTAAAATGTGCATTATAAGGGTTAGAAAAGCAAATTATTCTTAGGCCTACAGATAGATTGATATTAGTAAACAAAAAACCTAAATTTACAGTATAAATGCAGTTGCCGAAAAATAAATGATTGCCGAGAACAATTCCATTAGAATGCGCAACATCTAAATAGTGTAAATTTTGATTCTCTCATTGTTTTTTTTTCTCTAAATTTATGTTTTTTAGTAGAAAATTAAAATAATAAATATACCATGTTGAAGCATAGAATATGTCATAAAGTAGAGAACAATGGAATGATAGACCGCATTAAGACACCAAGTCCAAAAAATCTATCAAGTAAAATCGTTTTTGTTTTTCAAAAAAGAAAATTCTTAAAAAAATTGAATCGAACTTTAATATTAAAATCCGATCGATTTTGTGACATTTTATATATAGCTGGAAAACGCATCATTGTTTCTGCACTACAACTACGATCTAATAATCCAAGTGCCATTGGTGGTGCTGCAGTAAATAATACATTATAGATAGCAATTGTCCATCGTTCAAATAAAATTTGACCAGAAAATCCACTATGTAATGCAAACCAAAGCTAATAAAAGGAAAATTTCATATTAATATATTGTTCTTTGAAATCGACTTACCTCCATAACGTAAAGACAAATATTTTTATAAAATGAATAAAGTAATACTTTGCATAAACGACGATAACTCCATACACCATGAACAAATAATAGTTTAGTTAAAAATCGAAATTGACCAATAGTATAATCTGATGCACATGCTGCTTGAACACCTTCACGACCTAATATTCCAACACCTACATGTGCCATCTAAAATCAAAGATATGTATTAGTTTCGGTCTTGTATCTGTCAAACCATACTCTTAATGAAATTTTCTAATTCGAATCTGATAGTTGCTCTGAACAGACGGGCTAGAGATACAATGATGATGATGATAACTAGTCCATCGGTAACCAATCTAACGTTGAAGACCAGTATTGTGCTTAATTTAGACTTTTTCAGCCTCTTAAACAAGTCTGCAGGGGTCGGCGTTATGAATCAATCTTTTAGAAGCTAAGAAATTACATTTGAACGAAGAAAAAAACGACTTTTTTTGCATATAATTAAAGGTGGTATCTTTATCATCTATAGAGTAATATAAAAATCAAGAGCTTCAGAACAATCATTCAGAAATAGCAGAGTTCACTTTGCAAATCTTTTTTTTCATAGAAATTGCCTAAATTGACACAGTCTTCTCTATCCGAAATATTCACTATTAACAAATGACGTGTAGTAAACTAATCATTAGTGTACTATTTTATAGAGAAATACTTGTTCTTTGATTCACTGTATTTGAAATAATTATAACTCCAAAAACAAAACCCCTAAAGCAATGTTGAATCTACATTCAGAAAGAACACAAAATTCTGATTCTAACTCAATTTTTTCAAGAACATGTTGTCAAATTATTTGTCGATTATTTATTAATAAAAATACCGGTTTTTACTGTACGTTTTTACCGGTTTCATCGTTAGACCGATGATTGACCATCACCATTACATCACTCAGACGAAATCTGTTTTTTTTTCCCGGCTATCTGTATTCTGTGTCTAGCACATTCCTCTGATAATCTTATAATAATCATTTTATGATGATCTCTTACTCTATATATAATTATTCTTACCTGAATCATGCCTACATCATTAGCGCCATCACCAATAGCTAATGTAATTGCATCTGTTGATTTTTTAACAAGTTCAACAACTTCTGCTTTCTGCTTTGGACTAACTCTACAAATTAACACTTCTATTCTTTAGTTCTTTTTTTTTATTCAAATAAATTAATTTATCTTACCGACAACAAATAACTGTTTTACATGACATAGCTAAATCAAGAAAATCTTGACGACAAGAAGCATGTAAAGCATATTTAAGTGTTTGTCCTTCGATGACCAATGAAGCAAGATTTTCTTTACGTAATGAATCACCAAATTGTTGACAATGTTGACGTAATTGTCTTTGTGTATCCTATCATCAAAAAATGATATTCAAAGGAAAAAAAGCTCAACACAAAATTTACATCACGAGTTGCTTCATCTAATGTTAAATTAAGCATTTGATCGGATAAAAGTTTACATGAATAACCAATATTTACTGCAGTCTCTTTTTTATCTCCTGTCAATACCCAAATCTAACAAATATTTTAAATAGAATAAGCAAAACATTTTTTTTTAAACTTTTAATATTTACTTTAATACCAGCTCTATGTAACATCGTAAGATTTTGTGGAACTTCCTATAATATTAATATATATATATATATTTAAATAAAGAAAAATTTCAAAAGTTTACATCTTGTAATTTATCTTCAATACCAGTTGCACCTAATAAAATTAAATTTTGTTCAATTTTATCCGCTATTTCAGCAACTAATTCATTTCGATTATTAATTGCTGTTGATGCTTCTCGATATTTTACTAACCATTCCTATTCATTAATAAAAAACAAAAATAAAAAAAGAAATAAAACTTCTCTTTAATCATATTTACATTATATTCTTCAGTAGTTAAAATTCGATAACCAAGACATAATGTTCGAAGACCATCATTAGCAAAACTTTCTAAATGTTCAGATGTTAATTGTACATTATTATCCTGTGATCCAAGACGTTCCATAATAACACTATCCTAGAGGAGAAAAATCAAAATTCTTTTTTGTTTTTGGACAGTCTGATCAATATAATTAAACTTACAGCGCCTTTACAATATAATTTAATTTCGTTTCGAGGTGTTTGAACAATCACACTCATTCGTTTACGATCACTTTAGAAAATAAAACAGCAATATCATTTTATTAAAATCAAATTATATTTAATAATTTACCTGCTAAATTCCAAAACATTTAAAATTTGATATTCTTCTTTTTCACCACGCTACAGAAGTATCAAAAAATAGATTAAGAAAAAAAAAAACAAGAAGTATCTTTTTGTTTTTTATTTACAAAGTTAATAGTCACACTCGTGGGTGTACGACTAAAAAAAACAACACCCATTTCTTTCATTACAGTAACTAATGCATATTCATCTATAAAAATAAAATAAATGATTACGTGTGAATTGAATTTTATTTTATTTTTACCTGGTGATGATGCTTGATAAGATGCATCGGTTGGTAAATCTGTATGCATTTTATTTTCTGGTACAACTGTATGACATGTTGCAAGTAATGTTAGAAATTCACGAATTTCATTACGTGTATCCTAAAATAAAATAAAAATACTCCTTATTCAATTTTTCAATTCTAGTAGAGATGCCAATCGTAGCTGAAGATATAAATAAATTTTGCAGTAGTTTTCTCTATACCAAGACCAAAAAAACTTAGTTCCATACATCTCTAATCGCGATATATATTTTATTAGAACGTTTCTAATACTGCACGTATAATTTCAGATTGTTGTCGAGGATTTCCATTATCAAGTTTCAGTAAAGTGTATATAGATCGAAAACGATCGCTACCGCGATGATCATCTCTGAATTCTACTGAAAAATATTGTCAGGTAAAAACTTACATGTTCTTCTAGATTTTTAAGTAATTCATAACTATTAAATTCACTTAAATTTCCTGATCTAAAAAAATATAAATATGAAAGATTAAACTCTAAAATAAAATCATGCTTTTTTATTTAACATACCCATACATAATACCAGCAATAGAACATTGTTTAAAAACCATTTCATTTTTTGTTAATGTACCAGTTTTATCCGAAAAAATATATTTAACCTATTGAAATCAGTAAAACAAAAAAAACATATTTTCCAAACGAAAATTTTCTTTACTTGACCAAGTTCTTCATTTAAATTCGATGTTCTTGCATTTGCTGGTGTATCTGTATCGGGATCATACATATCTTTATCCTAAAAAACAAAAATATTCAAATCTAAACTATTATTCTTCAAGCGACGTACCCAATTGATGAAATAGGCTTGAATAAATTTGACTAGATCAACTGTTATTTGTAATGAAATTGGAATTAAATTATTAAATAAAATAAAAAATGTTAAAAATGTGTAACCAATATGTTGCCATGCTAAAAGTTCCCAATAAGATATCATGAAAAAAAAATTCATAATTTTTAATTACTTTGCCCATTTTCATCAAGATTTAAACCAAGATACCAGTGTTTCTCTTTATTTTTATAAGTCCAAATTTCTCCAGCAATCGTACTGATTACACATAAGATAATCAATAAAAGAAGTAAAAATAAAGTCTATGAACCCGAAAGAAAAAATAATTTCTGAAACAAATTTTAATATATTCATATTTACTTGTTTATTTGTCACTTGTTCGACATTTGTTCGTTTAAGTGGAATAGCAGATGAATTCTAAAAATCAATCAATTTAACAAAAAAAAGATTATAAAACTTCTTTTGTTGTTTTTGTGAAACACGATCTAAAAGGAGTGTTGAAATTTCGTGGTAAAAACTTGAACCTCACCCTCTCCCTCACAGACCAATGCCAAGATAGATAGCATAAAGAACTCGTCCTGTGATAAGCAACAACGGCTAAATCGTATTTCACATTTCAATCTTGCAGGGATTGTGCGAACAGGTTTTTTAAAAAATTTCTAAACTAACCATCATTAATTTTGTATCATGTCCACTATAAATAACAACTCCATAAATCCATGTCGTATTTTTTAGCTGCGAACCCCGTAAAAGTATTTGATCAGCACCTAATGGTATAGGATAAGTAGCACTATTGACTTTTAATGTTCCAGCAAATTCATATAAATTTCTATTTGGTAATTCACATTCGACTGTTCCTTGTAAATCTTTTAATTGTAGACTTGATTTTATATGAGAAGTTTGGGGTAAACCCTATAAGAGATATTAAAATTTATTTTATTTTTCAAAAAAACAAAAAAACAAACCTGTCGAACTTTAAGATTTGTTTCTCCATCAAGATTTGATGTTTGAATATAACATATTGAATTTGGTTCACTAAAAATTCAATTCAATTAAATTAATAAAAATTAGAAAAACTAATCATACAAACCCAGAAGAAATTAAAACAAGATCAGCTGGAAAATATTCTTTATCAATAACTTTAACAATATCACCAACTTTAACTTCTTGCCATGCTGTAAACATCCAAGCTCCTTGTCGATAAACTAAATCAAATGAATTCGATTAAATTGTAAAAACAAAATGAAAACAAATCATATTTTACTTAAAACTTTTCTACGATTGACTGCATCATCTTGTATATGTCGTTTCTAAATCAGAAAAAGGTTTTATAAAAAAAAGAAAGCAAATAAATTAAACTAACCACATCCTCAATAATTTCTTTAATCGCAGCACAACAAAGAATAAATGTTAGTGGAACAGCTGTTGTATATCTTCCTGTTGGTGATACACCGGGAATTTGCTAAAATAAATTTATTAATAAAAAAATAAATTCTAAATATATTTATATATATATGTGTTTTTGATGTACTTGAAATATAACAATACAAAGAAAAAATATATTTGAATATTTTCGAAATTGTTCAAAGAGAAATTTGGGTAAAAATGTTAATATAGAATATTTGCTTGTACTAATAAAATTTGATATAAATTTAGCTGGTTGTGGTCCACTATTAATTGTTATTATTCGTTTTTCATCATTATTAGGAAATGTTGAATTTCTACCACCTCTAAAAGAGTCACTTATTCGACGAGAATAACGATTTATTGAAGAATTTTGTCCCATTAAATAAGTAGTGAAATATCAAACGATAAAGTAGAATCTTGATTTAAAGATAATAATTCATAGAAAATCAAATTGAGAAAAATCAAGTGATGAGATATTAAAATCTAAAACCAAAAGTAGCAACGGGTGCAGTTTTTTCTAAAGATAATATGTTCTGAATCTTGAAAGAAAAAAAAAGGAACCATTAAATAAAGTAAGTTAATAGTACTTGAGATGTCGCCTTACACTAGCGTTGTTAGTACAAATGTTTATTTTTATTTGCAAATCTACATTTTATTCAGAGAATAATCATTTGTGCAATATTCATTTGTAATTTGAGCTTTCTTGTCAATTCTAATATCAATTTAGAAATTATTTATTTCAATTTGATGCAATTCAGTTTCAATATTCTATACAAAACAGAGGATAACATTTTTTCATTATGACTAATTGATATAGATAACGATCATATAATTGAGTAATAGTTTTAGTTGAAGATTTTGATAAATTAGATTTTGATGTGCATTTACAGATGATAGATGTTATTCACTTGAATGAATAGCTGTTTTATTGGGTACACCGACAGTTGAGCACCCGACAGTTGAGCCCCGACAGTTGAGCCCCGCCAGTTGAGTTCCGACAGGGTGGAGCCCCCGACCGTTGGCCCCCTAAACAGTTGAGCCCCCGACCGTCA
>CAJNSZ010000006.1:1001945-1012222 GCA_905329745.1 Rotaria sp. Silwood2 | reverse complement strand
TGAAATGAAAGACTGAATCATGAGGTCTAACCTATCAAAAGATAGACCAAACATCGTTCTACAAAATGAGACATATCTAAGCTCTGTGCAATAATGCCTTCGGTTTTTATAGGAATTTTACAAACCGAGCCCGACCGAGCCTAGGCTCGGGGCTCGGGCTCGGTCAGGCTCGGTCCGGGTCTGTTTGTAAAATTCTTATAAAAACTGAAGGCGTCGTTGCACAGGGCTTGGGTATGTCTCATTTTGTAGAGCGATGTTTGGTCTATCTTTTGATAAGTTGGGCCTCATGATTCAGCTTTTCACTTAAGAGCTCAAGGTTTTGAACTAAAAGTGTTTGAAAGTAACGAAAAAAAGCTCGGTACATGCCTAGATGTGACTTAGTAATATAAAATGTGGCGAAAAATACGAATCAAAGTTAACCAAAGTCAAAACTTTTGGATTTGAGTTTTTGATTTTGTTGTTCAAGTTTCAGAGATTAAAAGAAAAGTGATTCTGAAAGAATGAATTTGTCATACTTTCCTGTAAACTTGAACATAGATATCACATAGAAGTGAACTTTTAATAATTGTATTACACATCGATCAAAACTAAAGATTTTCAAGAAAGACAAATGCTTACAATAATCAAATTATCTTTTAGACACCTATTAATAATTTAACCTTGACAATGCGGCCAGTAAAGGATGTGAGTGTGGTTGTAGAGATAGATTTAATCCATATACATTCTACAGTATTTTCTTCGTTAATTTACCTACACTCTAAATAACTCTAAGTGTGCTTTGACTAAAATCTTGAATACAATTTAACTTTTTATACTGCTATCGACGTTGCTGCTGAAAATCGATTAGTTATAAAACGAATTCTCTTATTTGAAATGTGCTTTATTTTAATACAAAAAGAAAGGTTTGAACTACTCAATTAGTATTTATTATCAATAGTTGAAGTTTTTTCCTGTTCTAATTGTCCATTTGTTAGTTTGAGAATATCGGTAATTGTTAATGATTTACCTAGTTGTTCAATAAATATTTCTGAGTATAATTAAGTGAAAAAGAAAAGAAAATAATACCTTTTGGAATATCGTATGCAATTTCAAGACCTAATGGATTACTTGGTGTCTTGCAATCCATATATGGCTCTTTTCTTAAACATTGGTCAACATCAACTGAACTGAAAAATGCAACGGACTAAAACACACAAAACAATAAGGAATCATCCAAATATCTAAAAATTAGCTTACAGCTGGCAAATCATTCATATTTAAACGACTTGCAAACATTGCACGAGTCAATAAATTAGTAATTTGTAATGCAAGACAAGCTCGATATCTAAAAACAAACGTAAAAATATGTCTTGAAAATTAATTCTAATTTGTTGTTTTTTTACCGATCATCCGTATGACACATATAGCGAACTTCATCATGAATACCTTAGAAATGAACAGAGATATAAAATAACAAGTATAAAATATTTCTTTTACTTAAAGCAAATCGACAACGTATATTATATTTATCGATAAGCCATTTCATACAAACAAGCATCAAATGAAGATAATCAACAGCTGAACTTTGTACAACCCAATTAATACGACTTGTCATATACTAATAAAATGTAATTGCAGCTAAATATAACTAGATTTAAAACACTCATTTTTTCTTACAGCATCATTAACATTGAGTGGTTCAAGTGCTCGACTAATACGACAATCAAGTACAGGTGTTTTTGGTGATGTATCACGAGCAATCACTTCAAGACTATTGAACATTTCAGATTCTGAACCATCTTGCCATAAATTAGTTGTTCGATTTCTGAAAAAAAGATTCAGCATCTCAACAAAAGAAAGAGAGAAAAAAGAAAAATCTTTCATACCTAGTTCCTTTTGTTTTAGAATACATAAGATTTGCTTTTTCTTTTGCTTCCGCAACTGATAATTGATGATTAAATTGCATTAGTAATTTTTCTGCAAAGGCTTTTCCTGCTCCATACATTCGTCCATAGTTAAATACCTTAATAAATCAATTAATCGTTAAATATCTCTTTGATAATTATATTTACTGACTTTTGCTTGATCTCGACTAATACCAACTAAATTAGCTACTTTACTATGAAGATCAGTTCCATCTTTCTTTTTTCCTTGTAAATTCATCCAACCAAATGCTGTTGAACCTAATTAAAACAACAATTCCTGTTCAGAATTTAAATATATTCGTTCATAAATATACCATGTATTCCAGTATAGTTTGCATCAGCAAGAATTGAAGCAATCCATAATTCTTGACTATCGACATCTGCACCAACAAAACAATAACCCGATGGTGTTTGTACCATAGCTTTAAGTTCACTTCCAATACGATCAGTCTAAAATGAAACAAATAAATAAAGTCTTTATTCAATAAAATTAAAACATAATCAAGCTTTCTACTTGAGCATTTGATGCAGTTAACCATGTTGGTTCAACAGCTCGTCGTGTAACTGTACCAGCAACGACAACACGAGGTAAGATAATAGATGTACCATCATCTTTTATTTGTACAGCCATTTGAGATCTTATCGAATAAATTAAAGATTTTTATTTTATTGTTATTGTTTCTAAAATTTTACTTGATTCTCTTTTCATTATTTTCCCAATAGCTTAACATTTTACTCCATTCAAGAAGCCATTTAGCAGCTGTTGATTCATGAGCACGTAATGTTCCATCAGCAATTTTTGAAGCAAATGATTTTGCTAAAGGATTACCAACATTTTTTTCATTTCCATCCTATATAATCCAATATTCTAGGCATCAAAATCGGATTTTTGTCTTTTTGATTTACTTTATGTGGTATTTTAAAAAACCAACAACCAGGTACATTTGATACTTTATAAGGTCCATTGCCTTGATGAACAGAACAAGATGTACCAGATGGAAGAAGTTTTTGACGCTAGATAGAAAAATTATCATAAATGAAGAAGAATTAATAGATATCTAACATACTTGTTGAAGTAATTTTTCTTGTTTTCGTAAAAGATTTTCAATAAAAAGATGAGCTCCGGGTTTACTTTCAAGTTCTTCAATATCTTTTGCTAATACTTTTAAATTATCATCAATGTCTTGTAATTCCATATTTGTTTTACTACGTTCAAATGGTTTTGTTTCGGCACATACTTGTTTGATTGCTCTTGGAAAAGAATAAAATATCTGTTCAAATTTAACATGCATACTTACTTATATGGAAAATCATTTTCTTCTTCTTCTTCTTCTTCTTCTTCTTCATTGATTTCTAAACCTGGCACTAAATATCCCCATCCATGTTTTTCATTATAATGTAATGGATAACCAAGCCAAGTAAGACGCAATAACTTGGGAACAATACGCATTTTAGTAGATATTAATTGTGGACCTGGTTTCCAAGATGATTCTTCATCGTTTATATTATCTTTTGGTTGTTTCATACATAAATCACGATACCAACTATAAAAACAAATGAAACTCAAATATTTTTATCAAACATGATTTGATTTTCAACCTTGGATATCCTGGCATATGTGGTTGAATTTTAGCTAAAGTAGAATATGTATCAAGAATATTTTTTATATTTGGACTTGGAGCTAGTTCTGGATCATTGTCTGTCATTGTTTTAGTGGGCCAAATGCTTCCAGCAATTCTGAAAATAGGATTATCTTTTTTTTCTTCAAGTTTTGTTATTGATGATTTAGCTTTTGTTGATTTAAGAAAACGCATTGATTGAGTACTCCAATCAAGATCCCATAGCCAAGGATCTTTTTTATATCTAATAGGAATAAAATTAAAGATAAACGAAGTTTTCATATATGTTTAATACTTTTGATCAATAGCTTGATGACATGCGTCATTAGCAATTTGCATAAGTACATGTTGAATATCGGAATTAATACTTTCATATGTTCGTTCAGCTTCATGAATAAATCTTGTCCAATTATTATTGACTGGTAAAAACATTCGACTCATTTCAAGCATACCACTTAATGTTACTGGATGTGGAAATCTATATTCGTGATTAATATTACAAAAAGAAAAACCAAAAGCTAAATTCATTTTAATGAATTACCTTTCTTCAAACATTGGATAAACTTTTTGTGTTACCTCAAATGTTGCTTGTACATCATTTGCACAGTAAGTCATTAGTTTCTTTAAATAAAATCAAAAATAAATAGTTTTACGTTAAAATTCGATTTACTTGAAAATGTTGACGGACATCAGAAATATTTCCATCAATGAATACTTTTTGCATTGTTTTACTTAATGGTACTTTTGGTTTACAATAAAGTTTATGTACAGATACAAGATTATTTAAACTACTTTCCAATTTCCATCGAAGATTCTTAATATAATTAAAAAAAGTAATATATGAGAAATTTTCTATCGGATTATTTATAATATTAACAATAAAGAATAATAAATTAGAAAATTTATCTATTGTTTTAATATACTAGATTTCTGATTTTATATTTTAAAGGAAAATCATATGGTAAATCAGAATTTCGTCAACTGAATTTCGGCAATTTCTCCAATTTCTAGGGTCCACAAAAAATAAAATTTATTCTATTTTAGTTTTATGCTTTTCCAACTGCACTGATTTTCATATTTTTCACCTTTTACTTCTGTTAGGTGTAAGTTGAGTGTGCGTCGATGGATGTGTTTCCTTTAGTCACACCCCAAAAAAGATAAAAGAGACTGAAGCAATCAAAATATTCTTACAGATTTAAAAGGTGTATAAGCATAAAACTAGAACTGGTTAAATTTGACTTCTCGTGTACCTATGTTTTCCTGCCGTACACAACGTTTTCATATTATGTCTTGTATGAAATTTAAATGACCTGCAAACAGAAATTTATCTTGTTCTTGGAAAAATTTTTATATTGAAATATATGACACTAACACATGATTCGAGAACCGACACGATAAGCACGGAAATCATCAGCACCAAAAAGTAAAGCATTCAAAAGCAATGAAGATAAATATGACGTCTACTAAAAGATTAATGAATGTATATGGGTAGGTGTGTGAGTATTAGCCTACTTCTCTTCATTTTCATTCATTTGCGCACCTCTTACTTTCATTTTTTTGTGAGTGCTTTACTTTTCAATACCAAAGCTTCCTCGTGCTTATCGTTTACCAATCAAATAATTCATAAATTCAAGACTATCCATTTTCAAAACAAACATACTTGTGTGTTGCGCATTTTTACATATGCTTTTATATCTTTATCTTTTTCACTAGCTAATAACATTGATAGATGTTGTTCATCAAGATCTTCTTCTTCAGATATGTCATCTTTATCAACTGTTTTTAATGATGAATTTTTTTCAAATGCTTGATATTGTAATCGTTGTGCATGTGTAAAACCCGAACACATTATATGTAAACTCATTGTATCAAGAAAACGCATAGCAGTACTCTAAATTATGAATTTTGAAAATTCTATTCAATCGGTTATTTTCATTTTACTTCAAATTGATATTGTTCTTTAATATATGTGCGATCAAATCCAACATTATGACCAATAATAAGTGATGGTATTGATGGTTTTGATTCCATTGGTATCATATCATTTAATTCAACATTGCTTTTTAAACGAAATTCTTCATCAAATAAACGTGAACTACACCAAGAATACCTGAAAAATAAAAGAAAAATTTTTGATTCGAAAATATATTTCTACATAGTCTATCACTCAAAGTACAAACCAATGATTAGGTGAAAGTGCAGTAGCTAAAACGGGAAAGTTTCCTTCACAAACTAAAGTTTCAACATCAAAAACTAGCACTTGTTCATCTGGATAATCGACAGAAACTGCTGTTTGATTATCTTTTGAATACCTTTTTAGAAAAAAAGAAATCATCAGGTTTTTAATCAAAATGACAAAAAATATTAATTCAAAACAGACTGTGTCCATCCTTTAGCATATTTCCATTGAGTTGGTTGCGGTGGTATATTAGCTTCAATTAATCCATGAATAAGATCAACGTAAGGTTTTGATTGTTTTTGTGCAATAATTTCAAAATGTTCAGTTAATTTATTACTTTCTAATGGAGGTAAATCAAATTCAATATTATCAAGTATTTCACTTTCACTTGAACCAAGATCAAATTGCTGAAGATGAATTTTAAATTTTTCAATATCATTTTCTAAATAATCTGGTGCACCAACTGATGAAAATAATTTTTGATACAATTTCGAACTAAGCATTTGAATATCTAACGGATTTCTACGACATGTAGATAGTAGACGATAAGGATATATACAAAAACGATGATGAAAACGATGTGATAAACATTGTCTTAGAAGCATCTGAAAAATTACCTTCTTCATTTTTTTTTATTATTCCAACTTAATTGAGTTTTCTTAGATAGAATCGTATTCAATATATTAAAGAACAAGAGTAACTTATGTTTCTTTTTATGAGATTATTTATAAAACAGATGTACCACACAAAAAAAAACAAGTTATAATAAAAGAAGATAGAATAATTTAAATATGAAATGAACTATCAAATAAAATGAATTGTATCACAATTTAGCTGATAAGTTTTATCAAAACACAATAAAACAAAAGATTTCCAGAACCGAATTGAACATTCTATTATGATTATTATTCATAGCCTTTCCATGATTGCTGATTTGGTGTAACGTAGATGTTTGTTTGACCATAACGACATTGCACAACACCACGATAAGCTGTTCGAGGTACATTGCTCTAAAAAAAAACATTTTAGAATTATTATGAATACAGAGCTGCGCATTCATATATTGTGGATCCGAATTCGGTAGGGTCCAGATTCGAGTTTTTTCTGCCCATATCTAGTATCCTTTGTTTACATGAGCAAGAGAAGGCACTCGATGCTTAATAAACTAAAAGTTTTCGTCTAGTTGAAAAGAGCATTATGTTAACAGAAAAAAAGGAAATCGAACAGTTAAATGAAAATGAAATTCGTCATTGAAAATCGTCAAACCAACAGTAACACGAAAATTTTTAGCTGTATGGAGTAATTTTAGTTGTATTTATGTAAACGAGATCATAAAAGTAATGAGTTGTGAGTCCACTTTTTGGTGAACCAGGATCCGCAGCTTCCTAATTATGAGCATCATTTTGTACTTTTGTTAGCAAATATTTTTTTCTATGAGGGAAGTACTTCAATTGGTTGGTCGCTTTTGAATCGGAACTATGTCTAATATGTAGATCCTTTTTTAATTATTGCCATGATGTTCGCCTCAGAAATATCTGAAGAACTGATTTTTAAATTTTGATTTGAAACTTTCACACCGAAACAAGGTTTAACGAGAATAATGTATTGTGAGTATTCCAGATTTTTGTTCACGATGCACAGAATCTATCTGTTTGCATCCACGTACGTTGGATGAAATTATTTAGTTGCAGGAAAATTTTTTCATCTAGGAATTTGAATAAAGAAAAGTTTCTCTTGTAGTAGTGAATGCATAAGATTCGTACACAGCTTCTATGATTTATTTATCAATAGAAAGTATCGAAATAGTTTATTGTTTTATTTAACTATAGAACATATTCCTTTTTTGTGAATGGAAACTGCTTTTAACGATTGATGATCAATAAAGATTAGTGTTTTATATGACTTTTCTCTGTGTTAAATAAAACGAGTGTTCTTTTGCTTTCTTTGAATGTGCAAGTGACAAAGTGAATTCAGTTTTATCTTTATTTTATATTAGGAGAAATTTTTCATTGTAGTGGCAAATTCTGCGTCTCGGATCTTTTCGTTGTTGTTATCTTACGATATAGCCATTGTACGAGCATGTCTTTTATATCCCTCATATACAACAGAAGATACGATTTTTCTATTTCGGGTTTGAAACAAATCAAAATACATGGAATTACCAGAATAAACTATTTCCACATATTTCTATCTCTGTTCAAAGTTTCCAGTCAAAATTTGAAAAATCAAATTTCCTAGTGTAACTCTTCTCAGGATATTCATAGCTCATTAAGATCTACCTGATGAACATAACTCCGATCCAAAAATGATAAAAGAGTCCAAGAGCTTCCCGTGTAATGTTGAAATGTCTTTGAACTGACTTAGGACAAGAACCGAAAACTGTATTCGGTATTTGAAGCTTTCAAACATATTCCAAATCGAAAACATTGACTAACTTATATGATTATGAAACATCATTTATCATTGTGAAATCTTCATGAAGTAGAGATACACTCAACTCAATAGAAGATTTTTTTTTCTTAATAAATCAACCAGAATAAAAGATTAGTTTATCAAATTTTAAATCGAAAATAAACATTAACATTACTTTTAAAAGCTGTAATACTTGAAAAGTTTAAGGAAACGATTTATATTCATATTATGTTTCTATCATTTTTGTTTTAATATTACCTTTAAATCATTCATGATTTCCAGTGTATCAGCTATAGCAACAAATTCTTTTTTATTACTATAGCGTAGTTGAGCACATTTCATTTCACTTTTAAGATGTCCTAAATCAGATATACTAATAACTGGACAAGCATCAATTTGTGCTTGGAACGCTGGATCATATTGATTCTACAAAAAATAAATAAATATTAACTTATATTTAAACGAAATAAATTTTTTTTTTGCCATACTTTAAGAAGATAACTAATATCAATAGATTTCCAATCAACAGGATCATTATTTTTAACAATTTTTCTTAAATATCGGTCATAATGTTGACCTCTAGAAGTAAATAATAATTAAACGATTATATGACTTAACTGAATATACTTACTGACTAACTCCTTTTTTACCATCTGGTGATATAGCTGTACGAGATATTTCCGGACGAATACAAGCACGATCACGACGCTGTTCTGGTAATCGCATCCAATCATCCCAAAAACTACGTAATCTCATCAATTATCGAATCTTTTTAAAAGTTTTTAAATACCCTGCAGGCCAGGTAGCTTTTATTTCATTCCAAATAGTTTTCTTTAATAACCAACCAAGACCAGGAAAAAAGTCAGTACGATGAAGAAGAGCTGTTGAAGAAAAAAAAAACGATATCAAAATTCAGCATTGATTAGCTTTTCTTTTTTCGTTTACTTGATTCTCGAGCAATTCTTTTTTCAATACCATTATCATTCCATGCTGATATACACCATAGAGATTTATCATATACTAACAATGGATAAAGTGTTTGAAAATAATCAAGAAAATCTGGTGACACTTCCAAATCATCTATGTATAATAAAAACAAAGATTGTTGTTATTGTTTGAGTTTTAAAATATTTTTAAATAAAAAGCAAACAAACCTTCTGTAATAATAATTGCTTCATAATTAAGTGTATTAAGAACATAATTGATAGAATAATTATAATGACGTGCTATTTTATAATATCCACTCATATGACTAAATTGTGAAGGAACATGAATAGGACCAAGATCGGGTAACTAAATAGATTCAGATAAAAACGGAGAATGATCGAAAAGTAATTTGAAAGCATTGAGCTAAAACTAGAATGTTGTGTTCTTTCCGAATGTGATGGATTCTTTAGAGATTCATCAATGAAATTTGGTGCACTAAGAATTACCCAAAAAATAGAAGCGGAAATCATTATAAATACAACGAATAAGAGAGCAAATATTTCTCTAACTTAATATGCTAACGATTCATTTGCGACAAGTCACCTGTAACAGTATGAACTGTATCAGGAGATAGCGTGTTAACTTACGAAAAAAGGTTTCCAACTAATTCACGCCATTTTCAATGATATTTTGTTCATAGGTTGGAGATATTGTTCTGAGAAAAATCTTAAGAGCATTTGGTCTTGATGAGAATTTCTTCGAAGGTTATGGCCATTTTACTGATTTCTCCACCTTACATAAGGTGCACACAGAAAAATAGAACAATAGAATTTCAATCTGAACTATTGCTCATATATAGCTCTCGCGGTCATTAGAATATCCTCAAAGTTTCAGTGAAAAAATGTTCTCTCTTGTCATGATGTTGAATTGCTAAAAAAGGTAAATATTTCCGGACTTTATAAATTATAAGACAAGTTTTTAAGAATTGTTATCTCTAAAAAAAAAAATTTTTTTCCACTAAAACCTTTAGCATCTCCTAATGACTATGAGAACTGCATCTGAGTAATATTTTAGATTGAAATTCTATTATTCGATTTTTCTATATGTACCTTGTCTTAGGTAGAAAAAGTCAATAAAGTGGCCATAATCTTCGAAGGAAGTCCCATCAGCCCAAATAATCTGAGGATTTTTCTTAGGATTATGTCTCCCACATACGGACAAAACACAATGATAAAT